>CM056593.1:733587-768587 GCA_029721435.1 Gymnothorax reevesii | reverse complement strand
GTGCTCTGCTCAAACACCCTTGCATTGCTAATTGTGCCCAATCTCGCCCCCTGCTGGACGGACCGCGCCGTGTCGCTCACTGTCTCCGGCACTCTCCTGCAGAACGGCACTAACTACGCCTACCTGGAGCAGCTGGAGAGCCTGCTGGCTCGAGGGCGCTCCATCCCCGTCCGACTGGACCCCCTGCCTCAGGTGGAGTCCCAGGTGGCGTCGGCCCGGTCCTGGCGGGAGAGAACGGCCCGCACCTTCCTGAAGAAGAACTCCACCTACACCCTCCTGCAGGTGAGGCGCTGCGGGACCCTGCGCTGGGGCTGCAGTGTACAGCGGATGATATACGGCCGAAGAGGCACCTTCAAGTAACACTGTGAGGGTGTTATGCGTTCGCGGGGTCGAGTCAGACCAAAGGGGGGAGAGGTGGAGGTTTAAAACATTAAAATATTGTTGGGGGAGTGTGAGTATTTTGTAGATATAGCTTCTGAGTCTGAGGTAGGACTCTGGTGTGTGTGTGTGTGTGTGTGTGTGTGTGTGTGTGTGTGTGTGTGTGTGTGTGTGTGTGTGTGTGTGTGTGTGTGTGCTGATTGGCAGGTGCTGAGCCCGCGGCAGGACGTGGGCGTCTACGGCAGCGGTAAGAGCAAGCGTAAGCGAGTGAAGGAGCTGCTGGAGAAGGAGAGGGGCTTGGAGCTCGAGGGCCTGAGCGACCGGGAGGAGGGACTGGAGGACATCAGAGACCCTGCTGCAGTGGTGAGGGAACGTGTGCGCGCCAGCGGTGAGGGAACATGTGCGCGCCAGCGGTGAGGGAACATGTGCGCGCCAGCGGTGAGGGAACATGTACGCACCAGCGGTGAGGGAACGTGTGCGCGCCAGCGGTGAGGGAACGTGTGCGCGCCAGCGGTGAGGGAACGTGTGCGCGCCAGCGGTGAGGGAACATGTACGCACCAGTGGTGAGGGAACATGTTCGCACCAGCGGTGAGGGAACGTGTACGCACCAGCGGTGAGGGAACGTGTACACGCTAGCGGTGAGGGAACGTGTACCCACCAGCGGTGAGGGAACATGTGCGCACCAGCGGTGAGGGAACATGTACGCACCAGCGGTGAGGGAACATGTACGCACCAGCGGTGAGGGAACATGTTCGCACCAGCGGTGAGGGAACATGTGCGCACCAGCGGTGAGGGAACGTGTACACGCTAGCGGTGAGGGAACGTGTACACACCAGCGGTGAGGGAACATGTACGCACCAGCGGTGAGGGAACATGTACGCACCAGCGGTGAGGGAACATGTACGCACCAGCGGTGAGGGAACGTGTACGCACCAGCGGTGAGGGAACGTGTACACGCTAGCGGTGAGGGAACGTGTACACACCAGCGGTGAGGGAACATGTACGCACCAGCGGTGAGGGAACGTGTACGCACCAGCGGTGAGGGAACGTGTACGCACCAGCGGTGAGGGAACGTGTACGCACCAGCGGTGAGGGAACGTGTACACGCCAGCGGTGAGGGAACGTGTACGCACCAGCGGTGAGGGAACGTGTACGCACCAGTGGTGAGGGAACGTGTACGCACCAGCGGTGAGGGAACGTGTACGCACCAGTGGTGAGGGAACATGTTCGCGCCAGCGGTGAGGGAACGTGTACGCACCAGTGGTGAGGGAACGTGTACACGCTAGCGGTGAGGGAACGTGTACCCACCAGCGGTGAGGGAACGTGTACACGCCAGTGGTTGCTTATGAATATGGACAACCTAACAGCTCCTCAAAACTGAGGCCATAACATTTTGATCGCCATCTAGTGGCTGGCAGCAGTGCAGGTTATAAACTGCTCGTTGATGGCCAGCAGTCAGCATGAGTTGGTCAACCCCGTCAGGAGCACCAGACATTGGTACCAGACGTTTGCTCACACCCACATACATGCACTCATTCCCTCCACTCATGCCCACGCTCTCCCCCTTCCCCTCCACCAGGTGGCAGCGTTCAAAGCCAAGGAGATGAAGGAGGTGGAGTCCATCCACTCGCTGCGGGCGGCCAACCTGGCCAAGATGGCGATGGCGGACCGCATCGAGGAGGTGAAGTTCTGCCTGTGCCGCAAGACGGCGAGCGGCCTGATGCTCCAGTGTGAGCTGTGTAAGGACTGGTTCCACAGCGCCTGTGTGCCGCTGCCCAAGGCCGGCTCGCAGAAGAAGGGCCCCGCGCCCTGGCAGGGCAAAGAGTCCAAGTTCCTGTGCCCGCTGTGCCAGCGCTCACGCCGCCCGCGCCTGGAGACCATCCTGTCGCTGTTGGTGTCCCTGCAGAAGCTGCCGGTGCGGCTGCCCGAGGGCGAGGCTTTGCAATGCCTGACGGAGCGCGCCATGGGCTGGCAGGACCGGGCACGACAGGCGCTGGCCACCGACGAGCTCTCCTCCGCCCTGGCCAAGCTGTCGGTCCTCAGCCAGCGCATGGTGGAGCAGGCCGCTAGGGAGAAGACCGAGAAAATCATCCATGCTGAGCTGCAGAAGGCTGCGGCGAACCCCGACCTGCAGGTGAGGAGGGAGCGTCAGCGCTAACGGCGCTCGGCTAATTGCAGCTCACTGTGGTAATGCACCAGATGGTGCTTCCCAAAGCTAAAAGACAGCCAAGCATGGTAATACGCCTGCATGGCAGCCTTGTTGTTGACATGATGTTTGACCAAAAATTGTCAAATCATCACTAAAGTCAATAATAATAAAAACAATAACTTCATTTATATAGCACTTTTCCAGCAGAAGCACAAAGTGCTTTACGCAAAACAAACAGGAGTAAGAGTACAAGAGGAGCAAGTCGTAATTTAAAAAAAAAAAAATTTATAAAGACCATGTAGTGCTTTGTATGTGATTAAAAAAATTTTAAAATGAATTCTAAAATTTTCGGGCCAGCATGAGGCCAGCACCGGGGTGATATGGGACATATATCATCCTTGTCAGAAGTCGGGCAGCTGAGTTCTGTACTAGCTGGAAGTGAGACTATGTCCTATGGTTGAGGCATGAAAACAGGGCATTACAGTAGTCCAAGCAAGATGAGATGAAAGCATGTATAATATGCTCAGTGTCCTTAAACGACAAGGCTGATCTTAGTTTTGCAATGTTTCTAAGTTGGTAAAAGCATGACTGAACCAGTTTTTTTAATGTGCTGTTCAAGGTTTAAAATTGAGTCAAATAGATTTCTTGAAACAGATTTACGGTAAGGAACTGAAGGCCCTAAGTTCGATTGAATTTGTTTTCATTACGGCTCCAGGCCAATGATAAGGACCTCTGTTTTCCCAGAATTAACTGTAGAAAGTTGTTGGACATCCAAGATTTAAGGTCATTGATGCAGTCATGCAAAAGAGCTTACTTGCATTATCAGGCTTACATGAGAGGTAAAGCTGGGTATCATCGGCATAGCAGTGGAAAGAAATTCCAGGCCGACGAATAACATGGCCTAATGGCAGCAAATACAATGAGAAGAGAATAGGCCCAAGGATAGAGGTACGCCACATTTGATTAAAGATTCGGAAGATACGTGATCACCAACAGCGACAAAGAAGGATCTGTTAGACAGATATGAAGAAAACCACTCCAGCGCAGTCCCAGAGATACTAACCCCAGTGTCTCAATCTGTCAATTAAAATAGTGGCCTACAGTGTCAAATGCTGCACTGAGATAAAGTAAGACCAACCCAGAACATTTTCCAGCATCAGCATTCAGTAAAAGATCATTCATCACCCTTAGGAGGGCAGTTTCTGTACAGAGGTGTTGTCAAAAACCAGATTGGAATTTTTCAAAAATATTGTTTTTCTCCACTACATGTAGATGTTGAGTGTACACCACTTTCTCTAGAATTTTGGAAATGACCGCCAGTTTCGAGATTGGTCTAAAATTATTTAAGGCAGAAGGATCAAGATGGTTTTTTAAGAATAGGATAAACACATGCAGTCTTAAAATAGCCAGGGACACATCCAGTACAGCGAGAGCTATTTAGAATAAACAGCAGATCAGGGCCAATAGTCTCAACGACCTCCTTGAACAGACCGATGGGTATGATATCTAAAGGACAAGAGGAAGGTTTCATATGCAATACAATGCCTTTAAGATCCATCAGTGAAATTGGTTTAAAAGAGCTCAATAAATTGACATTCAAACTGGGACACTGTATCCCAATGGGAGGGGCAGTCAGGGGATTGAAGATCTAATATGATCGACCTTTTCAACAAAAACTGCTCACCATCAGCCTGTGATGAAGCAGAGGCACCAGCAGTCGCGGGATTAATTAGACGATCAATAGTTTTAAAAAGAAACTGAGAATTGTGACAGTTAGTTGCAATTAAATCAGAAAAATACTTGGCTCCAGCATTTTTTATCATTGCATTATAAGGGGCCATTAAATCCTTAATCTGCTGGTAATGAACATGGAGGTTTTGTCGCTTTCCATTTTTGTTCCATTCTCCTGCAATATCTTTTAAAAGAACGACTGTCATGATTTAATCAGGGTGAGTTGGTAGCAATATACCTTAATTTTGTTTTAATTGGGGCAACTGAATCTAAGGTCTTTGACACATGCTATTGAACATTTCTAACATCACATCTGGGTGAGAGGTTTGCGCAAAATTTGCACTTGAGCTCATAAAAGCGGAGCGAAAACTTCAATGCAGTTTGGGAATTAATGAAGCGGGAGCAAACTTTGCACTTTTCAACGATGCGAATAACAGGGTGGAACACATCAAAGATTAGGCAGCGGTGATCTGACATGCACAGGTGCTGCATGGTGAAATTACTTCAACTCAAGCAAGCGAGAAGACGAGATCCAATGTGTGGCCATGATCATGAGTAGGACCCCACACGTGTTCCACAAAATTGAAAGACTCGCTGACGTCTAGAAATTCTGAAGCTAGGGGATTTGATGCCACGTCAATATGCAGAATGAAATCCCCTACCATGATGACTTTATCGTATTTTAACACAAGAGAAGATAAAAGATCTGTGAACTGAGAGGAAACAATTGTTTGATTTGGGGGGTTGGTAGACAACAACAGAGAATAGGGACATCATTGCTGAAAACGGAGAACGTTAATATCTCAAAGGAAGTGAATGGAGCAAGTGATACCGGGTTACACCTCCACTGTTTTTTATAAATCACAGCAATACTGCCACTACGGCGAGATTGCCTTGGTGCGCTCATAAAATTGTAGTCAGAAGGGCAGGCTTCTGTGAGCATAGCCTGTTCATCATTCTTAATCCACGTCTCCGTGAGTAGAATAAAATCCAAATCATAAATACAGATTAGGTCGTTAATAATAAAACTTTTGTAGGAAAGAAATCTCACATTAAAAATTGCCATCTTTGCTCTAGTACTGAGAGGATACTGTTTCGTCAAGGGAGAAGGTTTAATGAATACAAGATTATGTGGATTTGAACTCTTAGTTCTGACTGATGAAGACCTGCGCAAAGTACTGACTATTTCTATGCGATTTGCCCCAAGGAGCGACCTATTTGCAGTGCGCATATCAGTAAAATTTGCATCCCGAACCGCAACACTAGATTCATCCGAGACTTTGCGGCGTGCATCAGCAGGAAATAGTCATTTGTAGAGGACATTCTGAATGTTCTTAGATAGCAACTGGGATTCTCCTTTTACAGCATTGGCCAGCAAAACAAAAATGTAAAGAACCGAACAAAATCTGTAGTCCATAGAGTGAGAACTGCCTGACTGACTGACTGAATGACTGAAAGACGGACTGGGGCGAATGTAATACATCCCCATTTGGTGGAGTGGGTCTGTAGAAGGAAATATCCTCTGCTCATCTCTCTGGCATACTTCAAGATAAGAGAAGAATAAGCGTGGAGGAAGTGTGGATCTATTGTTGTTGTAGTTTTTGCTCTTGTCTAAATCAGTGTGTTTCGCAGGGGCACATTCAGACCTTCCAGCAAGCTGGATTTAGTCGGGCGACGTCGCCGCGGCAGTCTGTAGACTATGACGACGAGGAGACGGACTCGGATGAAGATATACGGGAGACGTACGGCTATGACATGAAGGTACGGAGGAGCCCCGATGTGTGCACTGCTAGCGCTGCCGCCACGTCATTCCGTAGTTCTCAGGTGGGCCGGGTCTGGAGTTGGGGAAATAGGCGCTCTTTCGCCTAATGGAGTAGGCTGGACTCCGGTGGGACTCAGAATTTGGTGTTTCGAGCCCCCGTGTGGCCCCGGTCAGATCAGTGCAGCTACCCGGCCCCTCAGAAAGGCTTTGGCACATTGTTCAAGGATTAATTGTTTCCTGATTAGTTTTATTATGTGTCTACTACATACTGCCATTGGTCGCATATCTTGTGTGGAGTGGACAGAATTTGACATACGGTAAATCACACTTGGTAACTTTCCCAGAGGGTTGCTGAACAGATTAGGTTTTGGAAGTTACCGAGTCAAAGGTTAAGGTTACATAAAGTCAGCTGTATGTGGGGACTGAGTATCAGCTTTCAGGGCACATGATGCTTTGGCAAGCGAAGGTATAGCAATAGCAGCGAGTTTTACCTTTTTGGGTATGAGGTCCTGTGGGTGGAAGCCTCAGAAAATAATGTAAATATGATGCACTGAGGGCCTGAGAACCTGCTGCCCTCCCTGTCCCAGGACCCCAGCGGCGTGAAGCCCTACCTCTTCTGCGATGAGGAGATCCCCGTCAAGTCTGAGGAGGTGGTGAGCCACATGTGGCCGGCCACGCCCTCCTTCTGCGCGGAGCACGCCTACTCCTCCGCCTCCAAATCCTGCGCCCAGAGTAAGTGACGCCTCCCTTCCGCTGTCCCACGCTGATGATGTAATCAGTGCGGGACCCTCGTGTGGTCTGCTGGCTGCACCCAGTGCTTGTGTCCTCCGCTGCTTTTCTCCCCTCCTGTATGGAAGCAAACGGTGAAAAGGAAGGAAGGGGACCAGCGGAGCAAAGCGGGGTTCGGTTTTCAAACATAAGGGCTCACCTCGTTCATTTCAGTTTCTCATTGCCTTAAGGCTGAGGTCAGTTTCATTTTAATTGGGTAAGGAGAGTTCTTTTTGAGATCTTCGTAGACATTAAATTTCAAATCGTTGCTCCTCTTTATGATGATTTTCCCATTTACCGCTCACAGTGGAACAGACTCACACCTGCTACCTTCCTCATGTTGACCCCGCCCCCCCCAAAACATGCAAATTTAACTCCTCCTCTACCACTGTCACCCCCCCCCGCAGACTCGGGGACCCCCCGAAAGCAGCCGCGGAAGTCCCCGCTGGTGCCCCGGAGTCTGGAGCCCCCGGTGTTGGAGCTCTCGCCCTCCGCGAAAGCCCAGCTGGAAGAGCTGATGATGCTGGGGGACCTGTTGGAGGTGTCGCTGGACGAGACCCAGCACATCTGGAGGATCCTGCAGGCCACTCACCCGCCATCGGAGGAGCGATTCCTGCAGGTCATGGAGGTCAGGCGCCCGCATCTCAGCACTATCACTGCCGTGGTGCCCACCAATGTCCTCATGGAGGGATTTACCTTTATTAAGAGTAATTAAGAGTGCAGCTCTACTCAGATAAATGTCCTCAAGGAGAAGAGTGTAGGATGGGAGGAAACCTGATTGTGAGTAGAGAGGCGGGTAGGATAGGAGGATATGTGATTTTGAGTCGAGAGGAGCGTAAGCCCCAAGTCTTGATCAGTCATTAGAACTTGCGGGTGGATCATAGCAAAGGTTGCATGAACTCTTGAAGTTTGATGGTAGAAGCTGAAATTAACCCTTTGCCTCGCCTCCCACTCCCCCCCCCCCCCCCCCCAGCCTGAGGAGGGTCTCCTGGAGAAGCCACTGAAGCTGAAGACCAAGGATTCAGAGAAGCGGCGGAAGAGGAAGCTGGAGAAGGCAGAGCAGCTCCTCCTGGCGGCCGGCGACGGGAGCGGGCGGTCGAAGTCTAAGGAGCAGCGCAAGGCCGAGGCGAAACCCAAGAAGAAGAAGCTGAAGCTAAGCCCCGAGAAATCGCGCGAGCTGAAGCAGCTGGCCAAACGGCTCGCCAAGGAGGAGAGAGAAAAGAAGCGTAAGGAGAAGGCGGCCGCCAAGGCCGAGGCCGCCAAGGAGAGCCTGGAGAGGAAGCGCGAGAAGAAGGTTCTGGACATCCCCTCCAAGTACGACTGGTCCGGCGCCGAGGACTCCAACGATGAGAACGCCGTGTGCGCCGCCAAAAACTGCCAGCGGCCCTGTAAGGACAAGGTGAGGTGAAAAGGCCCGGCCCCTGCTGGCGCATGCCGAGTTTGCAGTAATGGCTAAGCCCCTTGCTTGCACACAAAATGTTGCGAAGAACAAAGTGAGGATAATACAGGTGCTGGTCAACGAATTAGAATAATTTGAAATGGCGCAATTGTTAAATTTTTTTGATGCATTTTTTGTGCAGAAAGCAAATCAGGTGTTCACCGCGCCTGTCCTACCTGTTAGTTTTCACAGAACTCGCTACCTGTAAAAAATTTGCTCAGCTGAGCTTTCCAAAAGGCCCATTTAGGCCATTTAATTGTGACACTATTGTTTTATTGAATTAGAATAATGGAGAAACCGTTTCACTGAATTAGAATAAGTGCTCGAATTTTTGTTTTCTGTGAAGTGTGTTCACTGTGCAGTATAAAGTCAGGGTTGAGTAGAATTTCTAAGTTGTAAAATCAATCATGGGTCAGCAGCGCGACCTCTCAACGGGAATAGTGACTGAAATTCAAGCCCTTCGCTAACAAGGCTTGACCCAAACTAAAATTGCTGAGCAGCTCGGCATCAGCCAGTCTTCCGTCTGCAAAGCTCTAAAGAAAGACTGCAGCAAGCGCACCAACTGTTCCGGCGTCCGAAAAACTTCTGCTTGTGACAACAAGCAGCTGAGAAAGATCGCAGTCAGCAACCGGTTCAAGTCCACTTCTGAGCTCAGCGACTTGTGGAACGAGCAGACCTGCGCTAACGTCTCGAGATCAACCACTTGCCGTCGTCTGCGCGAACTCGGCTTCAATCTCGCGTTCCAGCAGGAAAAACCGATGCTGAACAAGAAACAAATAGAGAAACGGCTGAAGTGGGCCAAAGAACATGGCGAGTGGACTGCTGAAGACTGGCAGAAAGTGGTCTTCAGTGACGAATGACGCTTTTGCATCTCCTTCGGTGACCTACTATAACGAGTCCGTAAAAAGATCCGTCAAGTTTCCCCAGAGCGTTATGGTCTGGGGATGCATGTCCGCTCAGGGTGTAGGGAAACTCTGCTTCCTCAAGAAGACTGTCAATGCTGCCGTATAACAAGATATTCTGGAAACGTTCCTGATTCCGACTGTTGAGGGACAGTTCGGCGAACACCTCATATTTCAACAGGATCTTGCACCGGCTCATGCGGCAAAGTCGACCAATGATTGGTTCGCCGAAAAACAGCTTGAAGTTTTGGCATGGCCGGCCAACTCGCCTGACCTCAATGGCATTGAAAACCTTTGGGCCATCATCAAGCGGAAAATTCGCGACAGAAGGCCGACTACGCTGGACCAACTGAAGCAGAACATCGCCACTGCCTGGGAAGCTGTGAGTGTGGAAACTTGTGACAAGCTGGTCAAATCGATGCCGGGAGACTTCAGGCAGTCATACAAGCCAAGGGGGCAGCCACAAAATACTGAGAAAGTGATGATTCTAATTATCATAAAAATTATTCTAATTCAGTGAAACGGTTTCTCAATTATTCTAATTCAATAAAACAATAGTGTCACAGTTAAATGGCCTAAATGGGCCTTTTGGAAAGCTCAGCCGAGCAAGTTTTTTACAGGTAGCGAGTTCTGTGATTACTCTAACAAGTAGGACAGGCGCGGTGATCACCTAATTTGCTTTCTGCACAAAAAATGCAATAAAAAAATTTCACAATTGCACTATTTCAAATTATTCTAATTCGTTGACCAGCACCTGTAGAGTGCATCGTGGGTAATGGCTGAGCCTGTGGTAGCTTGCGCTGTGTATTGACGAAATGAGGGTAATGTCCAATCCCGATGTTCCGCATGTCGTGTTACATGGAACATGGGGAGGTTAACGGCTAAGACCGTGCTTGCCCTCGCTGTGTTGCAAATCAGGGTAATGGAAGGTGAGGATTTCAACACTAATGGAGGGTTAATCTGCGCTAGCAAACATTTTGAGGTGAGGCTTACAGCCATGTCCATGCCAGCTTATTCAGTGTTGCATAGAACAAGAGAGGGTACGCATGGACTATAACTGTGACACAGTCTGTGTGTGTGTGTATGTGTGTGCGTGTGTGTGTATGTGTGTGTTGCGTTTTTACATATAATGAGAGTACTGGAACACCTTGACCGGTGTTCCATCAGGCATTAATAGACTGGGTACATTTGTTTGGAGCGTTTACTAACTGTAATGAGAATACTGGTTAATCAGCGACTCTCAGTCCACCTTTCAAGTCACCTCCTGTAAGCACAGAGTATTCCTGAGGTCCGAAGTAGGAATGGAGTGCCGATTTTCCACAGGAAAAAACACGTGAAGATTCAAGTGTGATTTTGTTTATTAACATCTCTTACAGCATTTCGTAAGTTCAGTTTTCGGGCCGAAAAATAACATTGCAAAAGATTCGAAGCAGCTAAAAATAAGTGTTAGTCAGTGCTATCCATAATGTGATTGCGAAATAAGACTTGGAATGTGATTGTATATATTTGCATTTATAGTTTATAATGTGTGTACTTGCTTGTACTTGCACACCACCTGCCTGTATGGTGTTGTATGTTTAGACTCTGCTGGTGTACACTCGAGTACATGCTCACGCAACAAGCACACATATGTGTATAGTATATGTTGATGGGCATAATTACATTAGTGCACTATGTACCTGAACGCATGCACATTTACACAAACAAAAACAACTCGCAGGATGACAATCAAGGTCCTCCACAGTATTTTTTCCAAAAACCTGGGTTGCTGAATGGAACGAGATTGCGCTTGGCGCTATATACCCCATCACCATCCCTTACTACACGGCTTGCCTGACCTTTGACATGCAAAAAATGAGGTCAAAATCGAACCTTTTGACCTTGATTTGAAAATAGGCTTCTGGTGACAGACACTACGCATAATCTTATAGGGTCGTTCATAGGGTCGTTCCTACAACGGTTCAGCAGCTGGAGTGGTGAGAAGCGATAGGGGGACGGACGGACGGGCAGACACAGAAGGCGATGACAGTAGCCCATCAGCAAGGAGGGCAGTGGAGTGGAGACACGTCTCCCCACTGAAGTCTTGGTTGGAAGTAAATCATGACTCTAGTTTTGCCTTCTGACAAGTTGACTGTTCACCTCTTTGACGCACCCACAAAGATGCACTCTCTCATATTCTTTGTGTCTTCGCCCCCTGCAGGTGGACTGGGTGCAGTGCGACGGCGGATGTGAGGAGTGGTTCCATCAGGTTTGCGTGGGCGTTTCATGCGAGATGGCTGAGAATGAGGACTACATCTGCCAGTCCTGCTCCCGGAAGGCCGTCATGAGGGGTGGGGACGGCGGCGGGCTGGCCACACCCATCTGCGCTCCGGCGTTCCTCCCCCCATCCCTCTCCCAGCGCGACCTGCAGGAGAGCAGCTAATGCGGAGTGGGGGGGCTGGTGTATGAGATATGCCTCGGGTTCAACCCACACCCCCACCACCACAACCACCTCCACCTTGCAAAATAAAAGTATAAAAACCTTACCTCCTTTCTGGAATCCCTGACCTCTTCCCGCCTTGCATTCACCCTTTACTGATTGTGCTCTGCAGCATTTGGTCTAGAGGAGGAGTCCACAGTGTGGAGGTTAGACCCAGACGTGTTCTTGCATGGGATGCTGGAGAGAACAAACGCTCAACTAATCTGCGGTACTGCACTGGCACAGATTTTGGCAGGAGGAATCTGGTGTGAGAGTGAAGGTGTCGAGTCGCTTCAGTCTTCTTGTTCCACATGCTTTAGCCGTGGTACACGCCGGTCACGGTTACCGCATCTGCTGCAAAATCTTGTCTGTGTCTGCGCCATGGGGTGCAGTGAGTCAGCCAGACAGACATGGGGCAATGTGTACCCTGCTGCCTCTTCTGGACCAGTCACAGTCGAGGAGGCCGGGGCACGAATTCTGGAAACGGGCCCGAGACGAGAGGCTGTGCAGCCGGGTTGGGGATGAGGCTCTTCGGTTGTGTCCCACAGAGCCATGGTGAAGAGAGACGGGCATTTCTACCCGCCCCCCACGACCCAACACCCCCCTACAGCGTGCGCCAGTTTGTAGGTGTAGGAGTGACTGTACGTAGTGAACGTATTTATAATGTAAATACTGTAGGTTTTAAGTGATTAACATGATGTGGCTCAAGTTTTTTTTTTTTCTTTTATCACCTTTAATAAACTCTTCATGGACAACATGAATAAGGTTGCCAAGATGTGTCTCTTGTGTCCGGAATGTAATGCTATTGCAAATTCATCTCTATGGTGTTCGGGGGTAGTTGTGGGGTTGTGGTAGCAGTTGTGCAAATGGTGATATGCACGGAGGGACACTTTTTTTTTTTTTTTTTTTTGCGCAGTGGGGCAGTTGGGTGTATCCGCTTTTTCTCGAAGGTCCAGTAACACGAGACCCTATCTGTCAACATCATGATCTTCCATTTCCTACCTTCATCTGACTCGCTTATTCCTGATGAGAGTCGTGGAAGGGCTTGAACCTGTCCTTGCATTCTGTGGGAAAGGAGTGGTACCTGTAACAAGCTATGGATGGTTCACAGCTGCTGAGTTAAGTCGCGCAGAGATCTTCCCTTGTCAAACCAAAATGGCCCGCGTAGTTTTGGTGTTGAAGGTATTGCAAGAATCACAGTCAAGAAAAGACTTCAGAGTAAATCCAGGGGGTTTACCAGAAAATGTAGTCCGTTTATATGCCACACATTCGTGAAGGTCAAATCGAGTTTGCCATAAAAGATGAAAACGTGCCTGAACATTTCTGGAGATGAAGATGTTGAGATGAAGATCATGCTGAATAACGAGAGAATGTTTACGTATTCAAGTATCGGAATGGCTGAAAGCTCCTTAGCTGTCAGTGTGGACCCAGTTAAAGTTGCACATGTCCACATTTGTCTCTCGCCAGCAGATTCTGCCAAGGGCCAGTATTGATAGCACAGAGGATGGCACATGACCTGCTTCCGCTTCCCCTGTTTTTACTCTCGTTCTTTTTAATCGTGGAGCTTGATTATTGCTCCTATTTTCCGGGGGTGACAGTATGGACTATCTTTGCAGCATCTGGGTCTTGCAAGGTCGTTGAGAGACCTGCCCTTGGCTCAAGTGTGCTGGCAGCTTCTGTAAAGCCAGGGGAAGAAATGGGAAAGGAAACCCTCGATAGAAATGCTTGGTCTGCATTTTCATGTCATAAGTTCTTGACTCCTCGTTGTCATGATCATAGACTGGAAAAGT
This sequence comes from Gymnothorax reevesii, assembly GCA_029721435.1. Taxonomy (NCBI): domain Eukaryota; kingdom Metazoa; phylum Chordata; class Actinopteri; order Anguilliformes; family Muraenidae; genus Gymnothorax; species Gymnothorax reevesii. The sequence goes on along the minus strand of CM056593.1, from coordinate 755,211 downwards.
CCCTTCCCTCTAACCCGTTTGGGGCAGGATATAAAGATCTGGAAGAAGTTCTGTGGTTTCCTCCAGGTACTCCAATTTTCCCCCATCCAGGAAAACAAGCATTATTGGAACACTTTCTCCAGTACCCCTGACTAAGGAACTGGCTGCTTTGTGGCTGCCCAGTGCTACTGACTATAGGATGGGTCAAATGCAGAGGGCATCGCCCCACAGGGTTCAGTAAAGTCTATTTTATCTTATCACATGGGAGGGTCATATCTTTCCTAATGGCTTATTTTACTATCGGGTGTTGCGTTGTTTGGATGTGCTCAGTGAAAGGGAGCTTTGTCTTTCTCATGGTGACGAAGTAGTACCAAGCTGTTGGAATTTCTAAACTCAATAACCTCTTTCACCATGGAAGACTTGGAGGATGGTTCAGGCTAACTTAAAGAACCTGAGTCCTTCACTGTTCTGTGGCATTCACAGTTCTATTATTCGGGGTAGTGGGCGCAATTCAACATTTTGAAAACTCTTCATCTCCCCCGAAAGTGCTGTGCGTTAACTGGACTTTGCCCCACTTGACCTTCGTTGAACTTCACCGACTTTGTCATCTCTTTGTAAGGACCTGACCATGGAGTTGAGTAGCACTTGGTGTACGTCCACTGCGCCTGTAGTGCTTGGTCTAGGATGAGATTGTCAACTTGTCAGCTGACAATCTCATTGCGGTTGACCTCTCAGGAGGTGATTTTAGGTGGTCGAGGGTCGTTCAGTTGCTGCCATGTGATCCAAACTGGTCCCTTCCAGAGTGAAAATGGGCTTCTTAACGACAGCTTGAAAACGGTCGAATGCCATTTCAGCACTGACCAGAAATGCATCATCCTCTCAGCCGTTAATCACTACCTTCAGGTTTTCTAATTCAAGGGTGGGTAGGGTTTGGGGGCAAAGGGAATGTACATGCTCATCAAACAGACTTCCTCGGGGTGTCCCTGAGCATTTATGAGCGCGGACTATTAGTGGTCCATTTTAGGATTTCATACATAATGAGTTCAACTCACATAAAGAGCAGGAGCATACTAAATATCGCTGAGTAAATTTCATAATTGAAAATATGAAACCATTACTTGCAAATACCCGACTACAGGGTTTTGAACTGCTGCATTCATTACTTGCCAGCATGGGTAAAAGGTTAGAGGTCCTGTCGGAATATCTTGGGAGTGGAGCCAGAGTTTGAGCCGCTGCATCCTGTGAGAAAGCTGGTGAGGCAAGCAGGTGCTGATTGGCTGAGGAAAGGTTTGACGCCTCTCAGGACTTGGCGTTTGCTAATGCAGAACGTCTCTTAGACTCATTAATCCCCTTAGGGGAAAGGGGAAGAGAGCAGGGGCCAGCAGGAGAGCACTGGAGCACTGCTGAAATTCCAATCCCCCACATAACCGCCTCCACCCCCCCTAGCGCTTTTTAAATTTATTTTGCTGTCTAGATGACAGGTGGGCTGGGGGGGTGTCCTCACAACAGGATTTGAAGAATTTGAATTGTCTGCTCTTAATGGCAAATACAAATGGGACCAACTGAGATGTACCTTGTTTTTCATGTGTCCAACTGCCTTTCTGAAGACTCGGAAAAACCTGACCTTGCTTGACCTAAGGCCATGGGTCTCTCGGACCTTCATGGCTTTTGTTATAATCAAATGATCTATGATTCAGAGCTAGTGGACACTGCTAATGGACCGATACACCTGCTCATAAAACATCTCGTTCCAGAATCAAGGCATGAAAGAGGAATTTGTCCCTCTGTTACAGCTATAACCATCGAGCCTTTCCTGGGAAGGCTTTTCATCTAATGTCAGAACATTGCGCTTGGTGTTTTCTTCTATTCCTTCTAGAAAAGTATTAGTGAGGATGGACTGCAGTGTTGGGCGATTACGCTTCATTTGAAGTCTGCTTTCCAGTTCATCCCGATGCTGTTTGGTGGAGTTAAGGAGGGTGCTTTGTCTTGGCCAGCTTCAACAAACCATATAACATAACATATAACATAACATAGCATAACATGAATGGCATGAACAGGCCTTTCAGCCCAACTACCCTCACCACTTTCTTTATACTATTGTGAATATATCCCTTCAGATAATGACTCAATGGTATCTCGCTTTAAGTCAAGCCTGCTCTTGAAAACCCCCAAGGTCTCTGCCTCAACAATATGGTCAGGTAAGCTATTCCACATTGAAATTACTCTTTGGGTGAAGAAATATTTCCAAATATCAGTGCTAAATTTACCTTTGGTCAACTTCCATTTGTGACCCCAAGTTCTACTCGCAACACTTAGTCGAAGGAATCCTACATAATTCACTTTGTCAATCCCTTTAACATATTTAAAGACCATAATCAGATCGCCCCTTAGTCTCCTTTTCCTAAGACTAAAAAGATTAAGGATTGTCAGCCTCTTCTCATAGCTTTCATCTTTTATACCTGGAATTAGCTTAGTGGCTCTTCTCTGAACTTTCTCTAGAGCCTCTATATCTTTCTGAAAGTATGGTCCCCAGAACTGTACTCAATACTCCAGATGTGGTCTGAGAAATGTGTTGTACAAAAGAAGCATCACCTCCTTAGATTTGAACTCAATACTTCTGGTAATGTATCCCAGCATCAGATTGGCTTTTTTAACTGCTACGGCACAATGGCTAGAGCCTGTGATGGTTTGATCAGCAATGACTCCCAGATCTTTCTCGTGTGGAGCACATTCCAGTTTTAAGCCTCCCATGAAGTAATCCTGTCTAATGTTTTTATTACCTACATGTTCAACTTTACATTTCACTACAGTAAATTTAATTTGCCACATTTCTGCCCAATTCTGGATTCTATCCAAATCATCTTGAATCACTTTAGTGGATTCTAACCTATTTCCCAAACCCCCCAATTTAGTATCATCTGGAAATTTAAATAATCTGCTCTCAATATTCCTATCAAGGTCATTAATATAGATGAGGAACAGCAGGGGTCCCAACACCGATCTTTGGGGGACGCCACTCCCCACCATACCTTGCTCAGATGAAATACCACTGACCTCCACTCTTTGTGTTCTGTCCCGTAATCAGTTTTGACTCCACTCCAGAGCACATTCTGTAACTCCAGTGGAGCTCATTTTAAAAATTAGTCTCCTTTGCGGTACAGTATCAAATGCTTTCTGGAAATCCAACTATATGATGTCTCTGCTCTGGTCATAAGTCTTGGTGGCCTCTTCAAGAAATTCCAGAAGATTTGGCAGGCATGACCTTCCCTTACGGAAACAATGTTGGCTATCCCTCAAGATACTATTACGTTTTAGAAATTAGTCCAGCTCATCTTTATGACAGATTCCAATATTTTGCACACAATGCAAGTTAAACTGACTGGCCTGTAGTTTCCTGGCTCGGTACGGTCCCCTTTTTTATATATTGGTATTATATTGCCCTGTTTCCAATCTTTTAGTATTTCCCCAGTTTCTAAAGACCGTCTGAAGATGGCGGATAGCAGCTAAAAGATGATCTCACCAACTTCCCTGAGCACTCTAGGATATAAGCCATCAGGACTCGCCACCTTATCTGCCTTTAGTTTATGCAACTTGTCTAATACTTCGTTATCCCGAACCTCAATTTCCGATTGGCTGAATAATGACCCACTCTGAGGTAAAATTCTCAACAAAGTAACTGTTTAAGGCATCCGCAATATCCTTGTTATCATACAGCAGCGATCCATTTTTATTCTTTATGCACTTAACCTGCTCTTTAACTTTCCTTTTTCTGCTACAGTACTGAAAGAAGCACTTGGGGTTAGTTTTTGCCCCCTCTGCAATTTGTCTTTCATACAGTCTTCTAGCATTCCTCAGCTCTTTTTTGACCACAGCCTGCATTTTACCTGATTCAGCCTTAGTGTTCTCATTGTTATCCTTTATGTACATCTTATAAAGATTCCTCTTTTCTCTCAAAATCCTACGAATACTTGTAGTCATCCACTGAGGATTCTGCTTTTTCAGCTTACTTTTGTACACCCTTGGAATGAATTTGTGTTGTGAATCAAGTAAAACCCCCTTAAATCTTTCCCACATCTCATTTACAGACTCACAGTCCAGGAGTGTACATTTTATTTCACTTAGATATGGGCGCATCCTGTCAAAGTTTGCTCGCCTAAAATTGAAAATGTTTGATTTTGAATACACCTTTTTAACTTTCCATTTGAAACATCAAAATTAACAGCAGAGTGATCACTTGTCCCAAGTTATTGCTAATTGCTTGCGTAATCCTCTTAAAAAGCATTTCATTGACTGTACTGTCCAAAGCTGGTGATCAATAGCATACTACTATGTTTAAACTTGTCTCGTGTTTGCCAATGAGCCTGACCCAGATATCTTCACAGGGCAAGGAATGTTCGATTTCGGGAATATCTGGACATTTTCATGCTAGGCCTTCACATCACTGTTGGGAGAGCAGAATTCTATGGAAAGCCATTGTATAGTATTGGGGCAAGATTTACTGAACAAGGATCCTGAACTACCCTGGACATACAAGGGACGACCCCAGACCAAGGATTGCTCATGAAATGAATGAATCACATTGCATAGCCAGTCAAACAATGATCCAAAGAGGTGCTCTTCCACTGAACTACCAGGTTGCTCACCAGACTGCCATTAGTGCTGACTCATGCCCTCACATGGCTAACATTGTCAAGGCAAACATCATTTGTTTTAAAACCCATTGGTATCTGCTCTGTCTGGTTTGAACTGACCTGGGAGGTGCACCGCTGACTCCGCCATCCACATTTTGCACCAAACTTCAACTGTTTCACGAGCTGATGTGAATAAGACGGTGCCAACAATTTTCATTCTAATTGCAAAAGCGCTGGTGTTCTTGGTAGAATTATCATTGACAGGGATTAAACAATAGAACAACTCATGGACGTGCTGAGTCGGAAAAAGTTGTGGCGGTCATGCGGTTTCTTGTGGGGACTAAGCTACCAGAATAGCCACCTAAAAAGTCTGATTAAACTTTGATCACTGGTTGAGAAATGGCCTCACATGAGATATACATCTCTAATCCACCAGCGTCCTTTAATTCTATGGTTCTTAGCAGCCACCTGAATGACAAGATGAGTCAAGAAACTCATTAGCACCATTTATCTTCACTTTTGAATGATTTGGATTTTGCAGAGGAGAAAAAAATTGATTCCTACTGCATTCAGAGATTCCAGGACATAAGTGCCAGCTTTTGTTTTGCTCAATCTCTCGACCATATCGGCTGCAATGGCAGAAAATTCACTGGCTATCTGTTTTGCCTGTGAAAATGCAGGAGACCAGCAAAAGCTTTGGACCCCATCTCATTTTCATTCCAATGGGTATGAAAGCGTAGTGGCGAGCCAGTTGGGAAGTTCATAGGCAAAACAAAAACATTCCCAAGAATTATTTGAGCAGCTTGGTGAGGGTATGGTCCCTGCTGGGTCTGAGAAACGGCTCCGACAGCTACTCGGCTGTGACCTTTGGACTCATTGACGCAGTCGCAATTAACGGCAAGACCGTTAGCAAGCAGACCATCAGAGTTTAACTCAATGGGACAAGGCTACTCATAACCGTAGCTAGCGCCAGTCAACAATCTGTATGGGTTCCGGCAGAAAATAACGGAAATTGGCGTCGGTCGGACTGTTTTGGAGGGGCTGGGGTGTAGGTTTAGAAACGGGGTGGGGGCGGTCTTTGTTGCTGTCTTCCAGTTTGTTGGGAATCATTAAGTGTAAAAATTGTTCCGGACAAGCCCTGAGGTCTGGTTTGGAATGGAATGTGTGAGCAATTAAAACCTCTCCGAGGGACAGAGTGCTTCCTCAGAGGAAAAGCTAAAGACTGAAAGACTAACCATGCTGTTCAACGTTGGGTCAGATCGAAAACTTCTGCAAGTATTATGGATGGACTTCAGAGAAATGGAGTCCCATAAAAAATAGCAAGAGTTAAAATTTGGTGGGTGTGTATGATTGGGTGGAAGGTGTCTGTGTGTGTGTGTGTGTGTATATATATTATATATATCTATATATCTATATATATATATATATATATATATATATATATATATATATATACTAAAAATTAAATTATTATTAAACCTTCCTCCTGTCCAAACGTGTAAATGCGTTGCTGTTGTTTCAGCCTGCTTTGTTCATTACGCATGGTCTGGAGGATTAATAAACAACAGGCATTACACTGCAGATTCCCCCTGGACCAGCTGTACCTTCACCACGCCACAGCTGTGCTGAAGTATCAGCTTCTCATGACGTGCCTTAAGGTGGCCGAAGCAAACTTAACTGTCCAAATAAAGGCCTGCATCCTCCATTTCCTGTATGGAGTGAAGGACATGAGTGGACTACAACAGAAACTTCAGTCAGTGCTTCTATAGCTACAAAAATGCTTAATTTCTACCCTACCTTTACTTGGGCCGCAGGTGTAAAGATAGTCTGGCCAATTAAAACCACAAAGTGTTCAATTAAGTTGTTTAAATTTCCTGGCAAAAAAAGCAGGTCTGAATTGGGATTTGAGGTCCAAATTTTGCCAGGTGTACAGCCAAGTAGTCAGTCCAAGCCATTTCTAAACTGGTTTGTTTGTGACATCATATGGTGAAGAGACTGCCCAGCGGCAGGAGGGACTGATCAACTTCAGCCAAGCAGTTGATCAGCTCCTTCATTATTCTGGAAGATCCCTCCCCCTTGTGATGTCACAATGGACCAATGGCATCACATGGCTTGTAGTGGGCAATTAGATGTGCATCTGGTGACACGGCACGGGGCCTTTAAATAAAAGTGGCAGTCTGTTTGGCTTTCTGTATCCATTTGAAACTGGCAGTTATTTTGCTGGGACTGTCATCCAAAGGCACCTCCAGTTTATTCGGCTGAAGATGCGTTAATGCCCTCAGGAGTTTGGTGGAGTAATGGCCTTGCTCAAGGTCCCCAATGCTGCGCTCATCCTGTTGTGCCTACATTGGGGCTTGACCCTCGGGCTCCCTGAAACATACTCTTTAACTAGCAGGCTACAGTATATGATGAATATGTTAGGTCCTCAAAGGGCAACCAACTAATAAAGTTCTCATTACAACGAAGGCCAAGCTCACGGCCAAGAGCTGGATGTAGTTGACCTGCTAATTAAGACCCCAATGTCAAGTCGAGTCTGAGAAGGAAGGCTGCTGCACATTGGATCGCCAGACAGGGGCTCTAGCTGCCACTTTCAACTGGTTTCATGGCATTTGCAGATGCTGACCCAGTTGGTTAATATCTTGAATGAGTCGTGAAACTTATTTTGGAAAAGGGCAAACTTGCTTCATGCAGGGTTTCATCACGTCTCATAAATGGTGAGTTCAAATCCCCAGGGATGCTAACCACGAATTTTTCAGCTGAGTCAATGAAAATGTCCTAAGGTAATTATTTAAACATTTGAAATGCCAACAAATTTTATTTTAAACAGTGGCCCCAAAACTACTGCCACAACTGAACTTTTCATCAGATCAGTTAAAAATTTGGGGAAACGTAATTCATTTTACTGTGTGATTTAAATGCATGGAATCATATTGTACAACCTCTCAAATTTCTCGACGAGACGATTCTTCCTCCTGCCATATGGAGAGGACACTTAACAGATGACGGTGAGGACAAAAACGCAAACTTGTGATTTATTTCCGAAGTTCTGTCCTGGGGCACTAAGAACTATCATGAGGTGTCGGGATTTGAGGTCCGTGATTCACTTTCAGAAGATGAAGCTGCGTTTGTCCACACTATAGCAATGTTGGCACTAAGTGACGTAATCAAATAGTTTTTGTGACAGTTTTTTTGGGGTCCGTCATGAGACTGAATGGAAGAGAGCCAAGAAAAAAGCACCTGCGTGTTTTTATCGCAGGGTCATTGGCGGGTCTGTACCGAAGGTCCTAATGAAATGGCCATGCTGTTTTTCTCCCTTCTCCGCAGAAAGAGGAAGCCAAAAAATGCAAGCACACCCCTGACTTTCCTTATGATTGAATAACGTGTTCTTAGACAAGTGAAGCTCCCAACGTTGACCCTGTTCAGGGTCATTTTTCACCGGTGCTGTTATTCTGAGTTACAGCCACATCTGCTCTCCGATTCTTTCTTCTCGATGCCAGAGGCCACTCGCTCAGGCCGCAGGCAAGTTCAAGTGAGTCACACAAGTTAGCGGTTAATTAGCGCCCCGCAGACACCCCCTTCAGGAAGACGCCGCGTTTTGTTCAGCATCGTTCCCCACAGAGCAGCACCCCTGGGGTGGGACATTCTCCTGAATGGGGCCCTCCCTGGCACCATAAGAAAGCATTGCAATTTGGAGAGAAGTAAACCCCCCCACTTCCTTTTATTTGGGGGCTGAATCGAGGAACAGTTCCGATCCGAGTGCCAACGCTAAGCTGAGGAGAGGTGTCTTGTTAAAATCTGCCTTTGCAGCCTCTAAAATGACTGTTTTTTGGTATTGAGCAAAAATATGAGAGGGAATAGGTCATATGAGAGGTGAGGGTTGTGTGTGTGTGTGGGGGGGGGGTCTTCTCCTGGAGTTCATATATCTTTGAGTCTTCCTCCAGAAGACGAACAGGGTCGGCACATCGCCTGTACAAAGGTTACGAGACCGCCTTACATCAGTCTTTGTGTGTGTGTGTGTGTGTGATTTCTTGAGTGTGTGTGTGTGTGTGTGTGTGCGCAGACCTGGGGGAAAGTGGGCCGGGGGGGCGGGGGTTCTTCTCCTGAAGTTCACGTGAGTGTATCTTTGAGTCTTCCTCCAGAAGACGAACGGGGTCAGCACATAGCCCGTTCAAAGGTCATGCGACCTCCTTACCTCAGTCTTTGTGTGTGCGTGTGTGTGTGTGTGTGTGTGTGCAGACCTGGGGAAAAGTGGGCCGGGCATGCTGGAAGGACTCCTCTCCGCCCCTCTCATGCTCACTTTAAATAGTCAATCTTTTCCGAGACTTTCACAGATCAATATTACTGGGCAGCGGAATCCAAGGCGACTTCAGGCATCAGGATGAAAGGTGAGCACTGAATCCCGGCGCCTTCCCTCGCACCTGTTTCACCTGCCAAAGAATTAGTGCACTTCGCTTCGATGACTGAGCAGTGTCCCCAGTCGAGTACTCAGTCTTTAAATGTCACCAGTCTTTGTATTTTGAGAGTACTCAGTCTTTAAATGGGGAAGTTTTTGCAAGATACATTTAAGGTTTGTACTCCATCAAATGCATCGCCATAGATTTGACAACTGCGTAGCAATTTTTTTAATGTGAATTTTATGTATTTTTTGCACCACATGCTATGGTACTTTTTGTATTTTTTTCTGTCCTATTTATGTTTGTTCATTCTAAGTCATGAACTTGCGAGACCAAAAGTGTTTTGTTTTGTGCGTGAGCGCGCGTGTGTGCATGCTGGTTGTGCGTTTATTTTGGTCGTTATTTTTAGCGGTCATTTTGGTGTTTTTCCACGTTGGCCTCGGCGTGCTGGTGCGAGCGTGAGGTCATGCCTGGAGGAAGCCATATTTGCTTGGCTGCAGGAGAACTGGCAGTATGGTCAGCCCCTGCTGTGGAAATGTACTGGTGTCCCAGTGATTTCGAGCACATGCTGGCCAACTTTGTTTTGATTTGTTTCAGGTAGCTGCAATCTTCCTTATTCCCGCCCTTTGTTCTGTACGGAGCTGGGTTGAATCTTGATCGTTGAGCTTGACGTTTGCACTTTTGCAGAAAGCAGCCGGCTGATCCTGTCCTCAGCTGGATGAATGGCAGCACAGACTTCCTTATTGAGACCCTCATTCTCTTTGTATCTTTATTTTCTCCAGATTACGCCATCTTTAAAATTTTGAGTCCAAGTACACATCCAACAATCCTCCAGCAATCCTTATTTTTTATTAACAGGCGCTGCATATCTCCACTTACCCTAAACCCTAAATTAGTAATAGTAAATACTCCCGATCCGCAGCCCTGAGGTGCAGTATTTAGTTTTCTATCTTCCTGCACTCTTCAGTCCTCATCCTTAAAGTTTAAAACTAGAAAAACCTGCCCTGACAAAAACTACAAAAATGCACAGCATTTGAACTGGTGAATGAAACATCTTTGTTCGCCCTTTAACTCCCTGCTCGGCCTCTGGTGCAGCACATTTTCAGTCACCGCATCTGACTGAAAGATCTGTTGAACTTTTCTGACTGCATTTTTTCAGCATCACATACCTCGACTTAGTGTTAGAGATGGCTCAAGTCAGGTTATGTTCAACACTGCCTTCAAGTACAAAATACAGAGACTCAAAATGTGCTCTACCAAAAGGTTGAGGCAGTTACAGAGTTAATGTGTAAAAAAGCATGGAAATGTCATGAAATCGCCTGAGGAGAATGTTGTGTTTATGTCACTGCTGATAAACTCAGCATAGGGTGAGGGCTGCGCCAGTTTCTTGCAGCACAAATGTAACTCACTGAAAAGAGGAATGGCAGCTATTTTTTTGGAAATGGGGCATGACCTGTGACATTTTTTCTTTGCTCTCTGGCAGGTCTGGGTAATTTTAGTAGTTTGACCCCTGGATTGGTGTCATAGCACTGGCTCTTTTATCTGACTGGTCGCCGTAGAGATGTGTTCAGTGATTTATGTGACAGGTCGCTGTGGAGATGTGCAAAGTGATTTATCAGGTAACTGTGGGCATGTGCTCGGTTATGTCGCCGTGGAGATGTGCTCAGTGATTTAGCTGGTCGCTGTGGGAATGTGCTCAGTGATTTAGCTGGTCGCTGTGGGAATGTGCTCAGTGATTTATCAGGTAACTGTGGGCATGTGCTCGGTTATGTCGCCGTGGAGATGTGCTCAGTGATTTAGCTGGTCGCTGTGGGGATGTGCTCAGTGATTTAGCTGGTCGCTGTGGGAATGTGCTCAGTGATTTAGCAGGTCGCTGTGGGGATGTGCTCGGTTATGTCGCTGTGGATATGTGCTCAGTGATTTAGCAGGTTCCTGTGGAGATGCGCTCAGTGATTTAGCAGGTCGCTGTGGGGATGTGCTCGGTTATGTCGCCGTGGAGATGTGCTCAATGATTTGGCAGTTCGCTGTGGGGATGTGCTCGGTGATTTAGCTGGTCGCTGTGGGGATGTGGTCGGTGATTTAACTGGTTGCTGTGGGGATGTGCCCAGTGATTTAGCAGGCTTTCACTTCAGGGTGTGAACCTATATTTTTATTCCACTTCCTATATGTACCTATATTTTTTAGTGTCCAGTTTCCTGGTTCCCATTCAAGAAAAGGCCTACGGCGGTGGTGTTTGTAACTCGCTTTCTGCCCGTTTGTGGGGACCGTATAGACGTGCGCAGTCTCCGCTAACAGCTGTGTTCCTTAAAGCGCTCATGTCCCCCTCTTTGGCTGCACTGTTGCCGACACTGATTACATGTGGCCAGTGTGAGTAAACTGCATGTGTCTCGTCCGTTGGCGGTATTGCCGTCATTCAGTTAGAGAAAATCCAGCCCAGACAGGACCTGCAGTGAATGCCCATTGGCCGCACTCAGCTACAATAATCCCCCCCACCCGACTCCCTCTAATTCAAGCTGCTTCCCCCAGTGGTGAAAAAGTGAACTGCACCTCAATTTGGTAATAAAAACTTAAGCCCCACCCTCTCTTTACATTAAGTCCATAGAAACGGGCAAAAAACAAGTCTGTGCCTTACGAGGGCCTGTGTCGTACACAAATAATTTCAAGCCAATAATTAAGAACCTCTTCAAATAATTGATGTTTTGCAACTTCTAATTTAAACTTATCAGGGGTACAACTGCTGCATCATATCCGAAGTCGGTTAGTTTTAAAATCACCTGTGGGATTGAACAGGCTTTCAGCGAAAGCAGAAAATGAGGACCTGCGCTGTGCGGTGTGTGTGCGCCAGTCGGACTCATCTGGGCACGTCCTCCACCACAAACATGCTGCACTTGTTAATTAATCTATAACACAGCTTTCTATTTCTGTTTTGTCCCTCTGTAAATGTGCGCTGGAAAATTGACAGATTGGTCCCCCACAGGAAAGCTCTGTTGAATTGTGACCAGATTTTCATCCGCAAATTCTTAAAGAATATAAAAATAATTTTTGGATCCGAGTTTCAGATTGTCTTCTGATATTCATCCTCTCATGCACTCTGCCACTGTTTCAAAACCAGAAATGTCGCGTCTCGGATCTGCATGTATGACCATAGACATTATAAAACATGATGTAACAGCAGAAGTTTTGGAGGAAAGGCGTAATGCAGGACAAGAGTTGTTTGCTGGTTAAATGCAGTGGTTAAACGCTCCCACGATTTTGATATAAATTGACATCTAATTAGCTTTGAAATTCTGGAGCTTATCAGCAGTGTACAGATGTCAGAATTTTCCCAGACATCAAACTGAAGTCAGGGGTTAGCAAAGGCTGTACGCGACTAGTTCAACCAACAGGAATATGGTGCTCATTGAAGGGAAAGTGCTCTCCCTGGCGAGATTCCTGCCGTATGGTGCTCATTGTAGAGAGGCCTGTGCCCGCTGCCAGCCAGGCCTACCCTCGGTCCAGTGAGCTCCAGGCCAGGGTCTGTCCCGTCGCTCAGCCCTGAGAGAGGAGCTCGTTCCCAGGGCTCTGTTCACAGTGGGGGGGCCTCATCCGGTGTTTCTGAATGGCTGTATTTAAAGAACTCGGCTTTTTTAAAATGTAATGTCTCTCTCTCTGGAGTACGCTTCATTATGCTGTTCGGGTGGAACTGATGACAGAAGAAAGGAGATTTAGAGGTGCCAGGAGAGAGAATGAGGCACTGTGATGGTGTGTGAGTGTGTGCACGCTCGTGTGTTTGTGTGTATGTGTGTGTGTGTGTTTGTGTGTATGCATGTGCGCGCGCACGCGCGCGTGTGTGTGTGTGTGTATGTTTGTGTGTGTATGTGTGCACGCTTGTGTGTTTGTGTGTATGTGTGTGTGTGTGTGTGTGTGTGTGTGCGTGTGTGTGTGCGCATGTGTTTGTGTGTGTGTGTGTGTGCGTGCGCATGTGTTTGTGTGTGTGTGTGGGCCGCTCCTGCCACTTCACATCTCATCTCCTCTGATTCACTCGGTCATTTTTGCCTCAAATTAACACTGATCTCGGAGGATGAGATCATTGCTGTGCACATGAACTCACAGAAGCCTCAGCCAGTGCATCACAGGGAGTCAGGACTCAGTGAATGAAGGTGTGAGTTTATACTTCAGTCAGGATTGTGTGGTGTTTGTGAATGGATGAGGGCTGTGAGTCAGGACTCAGTGAATGAAGGTGTGAGTTTATACTTCAGTCAGGATTGTGTGGTGTTTGTGAATGGATGAGGGCTGTGAGTCAGGACTCAGTGAATGAAGGTGTGAGTTTATACTTCAGTCAGGATTGTGTGGTGTTTGTGAATGGATGAGGGCTGTGAGTCAGGACTCAGTGAATGAAGGTGTGAGTTTATACTTCAGTCAGTATTGTGTGGTGTTTGTGAATGGATGAGGGCTGTGAGTCAGGACTCAGTGAATGAAGGTGTGAGTTTATGCTTCAGTCAGGATTGTGTGGTGTTTGTGAATGGATGAGGGCTGTGAGTCAGGACTCAGTGAATGAAGGTGTGAGTTTATACTTCAGTCAGGATTGTGTGGTGTTTGTGAATGGATGAGGGCTGTGAGTCAGGACTCAGTGAATGAAGGTGTGAGTTTATACTTCAGTCAGGATAGTGTGGTGTTTGTGAATGGATGAGGGCTGTGAGTCAGGACTCAGTGAATGAAGGTGTGAGTTTCTACTTTAGTCAGGATAGTGTGGTGTTTGTGAATGGATGAGGGCTGTGAGTCAGGACTCAGTGAATGAAGGTGTGAGTTTATACTTCAGTCAGTATTGTGTGGTGTTTGTGAATGGATGAGGGCTGTGAGTCAGGACTCAGTGAATGAAGGTGTGAGTTTATACTTCAGTCAGGATAGTGTGGTGTTTGTGAATGAATGAGGGCTGTGAGTCAGGACTCAGTGAATGAAGGTGTGAGTTTATACTTCAGTCAGGATAGTGTGGTGTTTGTGAATGGATGAGGGCTGTGAGTCAGGACTCAGTGAATGAAGGTGTGAGTTTATACTTCAGTCAGGATAGTGGGGTGTTTGTGAATGGATGAGGGCTGTGAGTCAGGACTCAGTGAATGAAGGTGTGAGTTTATACTTCAGTCAGGAGTGTGTGGTGTTTGTGAATGGATGAGGGCTGTGAGTCAGGACTCAGTGACTGAAGATGTGAGTTTATACTTCAGTCAGGATTGTGTGGTGTTTGTGAATGGATGAGGGCTGTGAGTCAGGACTCAGTGAATGAAGGTGTGAGTTTATACTTCAGTCAGGTTAGTGGGGTGTTTGTGAATGAATGAGGGCTGTGAGTCAGGACTCAGTGAATGAAGGTGTGAGTTTATACTTCAGTCAGGATAGTGTGGTGTTTGTGAATGGATGAGGGCTGTGAGTCAGGACTCAGTGAATGAAGGTGTGAGTTTATACTTCAGTCAGGATAGTGTGGTGTTTGTGAATGGATGAGGGCTGTGAGTCAGGACTCAGTGAATGAAGGTGCCAGTTTATACTTCAGTCAGGATAGTGTGGTGTTTGTGAATGGATGAGGGCTGTGAGTCAGGACTCAGTGAATGAAGGTGTGAGTTTATACTTCAGTCAGGATTGTGTGGTGTTTGTGAATGGATGAGGGCTGTGAGTCAGGACTCAGTGAATGAAGGTGTGAGTTTATACTTCGGTCAGGATTGTGTGGTGTTTGTGAATGGATGAGGGCTGTGAGTCAGGACTCAGTGAATGAAGGTGTGAGTTTATACTTCAGTCAGGATAGTGTGGTGTTTGTGAATGGATGAGGGCTGTGAGTCAGGACTCAGTGAATGAAGGTGTGAGTTTATACTTCAGTCAGGATAGTGTGGTGTTTGTGAATGAATGAGGGCTGTGAGTCAGGACTCAGTGAATGAAGGTGTGAGTTTATACTTCAGTCAGGATAGTGTGGTGTTTGTGAATGGATGAGGGCTGTGAGTCAGGACTCAGTGAATGAAGGTGTGAGTTTATACTTCAGTCAGGATAGTGTGGTGTTTGTGAAGGGATGAGGGCTGTGAGTCAGGACTCAGTGAATGAAGGTGTGAGTTTATACTTCAGTCAGGATAGTGTGGTGTATGGTGTTTGTGAATGGATGAGGGCTGTGAGTCAGGACTCAGTGAATGAAGGTGTGAGTTTATACTTCAGTCAGGATAGTGTGGTGTTTGTGAATGGATGAGGGCTGTGAGTCAGGACTCAGTGAATGAAGGTGTGAGTTTATACTTCAGTCAGGATTGTGTGGTGTTTGTGAATGGATGAGGGCTGTGAGTCAGGACTCAGTGAATGAAGGTGTGAGTTTATACTTCAGTCAGGATAGTGTGGTGTTTGTGAATGGATGAGGGCTGTGAGTCAGGACTCAGTGAATGAAGGTGTGAGTTTATACTTCAGTCAGTATTGTGTGGTGTTTGTGAATGGATGAGGGCTGTGAGTCAGGACTCAGTGAATGAAGGTGTGAGTTTATACTTCAGTCAGGATAGTGTGGTGTTTGTGAATGAATGAGGGCTGTGAGTCAGGACTCAGTGAATGAAGGTGTGAGTTTATACTTCAGTCAGGATAGTGTGGTGTTTGTGAATGGATGAGGGCTGTGAGTCAGGACTCAGTGAATGAAGGTGTGAGTTTATACTTCAGTCAGGATAGTGTGGTGTTTGTGAATGGATGAGGGCTGTGAGGCAGGACTCAGTGAATGAAGGTGTGAGTTTATACTTCAGTCAGGATAGTGGGGTGTTTGTGAATGGATGAGGGCTGTGAGTCAGGACTCAGTGAATGAAGGTGTGAGTTTATACTTCAGTCAGGAGTGTGTGGTGTTTGTGAATGGATGAGGGCTGTGAGTCAGGACTCAGTGACTGAAGATTTGAGTTTATACTTCAGTCAGGATTGTGTGGTGTTTGTGAATGGATGAGGGCTGTGAGTCAGGATTCAGTGAATGAAGGTGTGAGTTTATACTTCAGTCAGGATTGTGTGGGGTTTGTGAATGGATGAGGGCTGTGAGTCAGGACTCAGTGAATGAAGGTGTGAGTTTATACTTCAGTCAGGATAGTGTGGGGTTTGTGAATGGATGAGGGCTGTGAGTCAGGACTCAGTGAATGAAGGTGTGAGTTTATATTTCAGTCAGGATTGTGTGGTGTTGGTGAATGGATGAGGGCTGTGAGTCAGGACTCAGTGAATGAAGGTGCGAGTTTATACTTCAGTCAGGATTTTGTGGTGTTTGTGAGTGGATGAGGGCTGTGAGTCAGGACTCAGTGAATGAAGGTGTGAGTTTATACTTCAGTCAGGATAGTGTGGGGTTTGTGAATGGATGAGGGCTGTGAGTCAGGACTCAGTGAATGAAGGTGTGAGTTTATACTTCAGTCAGGATAGTGTGGGGTTTGTGAATGGATAAGGGCTGTGAGTCAGGACTCAGAGAATGAAGGTGTGAGTTTATACTTCAGTCAGGATAGTGTGGTGTTTGTGAATGGATGAGGGCTGTGAGTCAGGACTCAGTGAATGAAGGTGTGAGTTTATACTTCAGTCAGGATAGTGTGGTGTTTGTGAATGGATGAGGGCTGTGAGTCAGGACTCAGTGAATGAAGGTGTGAGTTTATACTTCAGTCAGTATTGTGTGGTGTTTGTGAATGGATGAGGGCTGTGAGTCAGGACCCAATGACTGAAGGTGTGAGTTTATACTTCAGTCAGGATAGTGTGGTGTGTGTGAATGGATGAGGGCTGTGAGTCAGGACTCAGTGAATGAACGTGTGAGTTTATACTTCAGTCAGGATAGTGTGGTGTTTGTGAATGGATGAGGGCTGTGAGTCAGGACTCAGTGAATGAAGGTGTGAGTTCATACTTCAGTCAGGATAGTGTGGAGTGTGTGAATGGATGAGGGCTGTGAGTCAGGACTCAGTGAATGAAGGTGTGAGTTTATACTTCAGTCAGGATTGTGTGGTGTTTGTGAATGGATGAGTGCTGTGAGTCAGGACTCGGCGAATGAAGGTGTGAGTTTATGCTTCTTTCTTAACTTCTGCCGATTTCCTGTTCACACCATTGCAGTCTGTGATTCGCTTGATTGGATTGGTCAAACTGGCTCGTTGGGCAGTGCGAGGGCTCCAATAGAACACAGCAGCTCACAGGAACTAGTCGCTCTTTATATCTGGGGAAAGCAGAAGGCAAACTTGTTTTGATGAACACCTCTACAAAGATGTTTAGTTCGGAGATTTTTTGTGATTAATCGTGACCGCCATTACGCCATTCAGGTGACACAGAGAAGACAGACGGTTCCAAAAGCCTGGGCCCGCCCCTGGAGATGGTCCCGCAGGGAGAGGAGAAGATGATGGAACGAGGCCATTGGGGTAACAAGATGGAGTTTGTGCTGTCGGTCGCCGGGGAAATCATCGGCCTGGGCAACGTGTGGCGCTTCCCGTACCTGTGCTACAAGAACGGCGGAGGTGAGGCCGGAGGTGACGGCTGGGTTCTCCCTCAGCCGGCTGCTGACGGTTAAGGACATGACCTGTGCTTGCGGTGCTGCTCCTGTGTCTGGGGCTAGAAGCACTATATGCACAGGGAAGTAGCAAAAGGTACATTGAAGGTAACCTGAGGGAAAAAATGGCCACCAGTTTGGGTTTTGGCAGTGTTCTCTCTTGAGGACGACTGAGCATTGAAGTGGTTAGAGAGAACCTGAAGAGAAGCTGGTTGCCAGATAGGGCTTTGTGTTGTGCTGGAATGATCTCCCGTGCCCCTTTGGGAAACAGCACTTACATTCCTCAGATATGCTCCTTGCTTTACTTTCTCAGGAGTTGATAACAGTTTTGGGTCAGATGTGCTCGTTGGGTTACTCCTTGTCAGAGACACTATTACCGGTGGTTGCAAAACATTTATGGCACTTCTGACATGCTTTAAAATCTCGTGCCAGACATGAAATTTTCCCTCCTGTATTATTCTTGCCTACTGGCTATGAATAACAGTTTCGTGAGAGACACTTTGGACTGAGTTTATTGATATTTTTAGGTTGGTGAACTTGCATTCACTGTATTTCATTTCATTTCTGGGTAAACGGTGTCTGCAGTGTGTATGTCTTTTGTGACACATTGATCACACAAAGTTTGCATCTGTGTGAAATGTTAACTTGGATTAGAATCTAACATGTTGTACTGGAAAACCCCTTTTGTCATTCGTCTTCACAGCCAACAGCAGTGCCACAGTGGTCAAAGTTGACAGAGAATTGAGTCATTAGTTGATCTGGTTGCATACATAAATAAGTAAAACTTCAATAAACCAAAGTTAAACAGGAAGATTGTTGCTCTATGATTCTTTAATAGGCATAATAGTATATTTTGTGACCTCTGCACTTTAAAAACCTGCTATTATGGATTCTATAGGTTCCATTAGTGAGACAGGAGTGGATGAATACCTTTCATTGGAAGAATGCACGTGTGTGTCAAAATATTCTGCCGAAACCCAGATGACACGTTACCCAGTGAAGTTCCCCCGACTCCCCTGTGTGACCCGCAGGACGGCTCTGCAGCGGTTATTTGATCCGCAGGACGGCTCTGCAGCGGTTATTTCATCCCCACACGTGGCCTTCAGCAGCTGGCTCTCAGATGGTCCGGCCTGTTTTGGGTTCTTTGAGAAACTTGCTTGTTGTTTTTTGCGGGCTTTCATGCCATATCCCGCCGATCAGATGGACTGAAGTCCTTTGTGTGCACACTGTGGCTCCTCGTGTCAGCATTAACCCCATTTCTCACTGGCTGCGGAGCGGACCCCTGCTGAGTGCTGCAGGTGTTGTGTATCATGATGGTCCATGCAGGTCAACCTCATGAGATTCAACTAATCGGCTGAAGCTGAAGAGATCTTGTCTAATATTACTTCATCGTTCTCTTGCTGTCAATTTTATCTAAGGTGATTTCTAGTTGATCGGTCTCAGCGAAGGTCCGTCCCGACAGAATCTTCCTCACGAGCCAGTATTTTAGGTTACGATAAAAAACCTATTTTTGGTTGAAATGCGCTGGACTTTGTTTGCAAACTGAAGCCACATTGGAATTCATCCCAGTCAAGTACCTTAGCCGTTGGCCAAAGGGTTATCCCAGCGTTAGCCGTTTGCCAAAGAGTTGTCCCAGCATTAGCCGTTAGCCAAAGGGGTTGTCCCAGCGTTAGCCGTTGGCCAAAGGGTTGTCCCAGCATTAACTGTTGGCCAAAGGGTTGTCTCAGCGTTAGCTGTTGGCCAAAGGGTTGTCCCAGTGTTAGCCGTTAACCAAAGAGTTGTCCCAGCATTAGTTGTTGGCCAAAGAGTTGTCCCAGCGTTAGCCGTTGGCCAAGGGGTTGTCCCAGCGTTCTTCAGCTATTGCCCGTGAATTACAACAGAAGAAGGGCCCTTTCTGGTGGGGTTATGGACAATCTCGGTTGGGGCAATCTGTGAGGACATGATTGGAGCAGCAGTCATTGACATCACTTCCTTCTTCCGGAGACAGGAGCATTCTTCATCCCCTACCTCATATTCCTCTTCCTGTGTGGGATCCCGGTGTTTTTCCTGGAGGTTTCTCTGGGCCAGTTCACCAGCGAGGGGGGAATCACCTGCTGGAGGAAGATCTGCCCGCTGTTCGAGGGTAAGGCATGCGCGTGCGCACGCACACACGCACGCACACACATACACACGCACGTGCGCGAGCACGCTCACACGCAAACACATGCCCACGCACAAACATGCACACACACAGACGAACACACACACTCTTCAACAGAGAGACGAGGATTAAATAAACTCGGAAACTTAGCATTGCTGTGGAATAGCCTCAAGGGAAAGGAGATGGAAACTGAGTGATTTCAGGCTTTTGATTGATTGAACGATTTGGGCCAATGCAGTTGTTTGAAGTACTTGAATACTTTAATTGCCTCTGTGTGCCTGTGTTTGTTTTAATTTGATCCAGTATATATGAAGCAACTACATCAAGAAAGAAATTACCCCTGTAAGCATTCTGTCGATAAACTGGAGCTGTGTCACAATTACTGCACCTGCTCTGAACTTTAAAAACTAACAAGAAATCAAATGAAGTTTGGAAATCAAATCCTTTCGACTTCAAGTCAAAACTGATTCCATTCCTGCTAATCCATCTTCATTTTGAATTATAATCATATATTTTAGTTACTTTATATTTAGGAGTTTTCTGTGAAAATATGAGGATTCAAAGTACTATTTTAAAAATTTAGCCTAGGATATAAATAAAGTAAGATTGTTCTAAAACCGCTAATAAACATCATAGAAGAAGAATGTCTCTTCTTCTTTGATGTTTGTTGGCAGTTTTCAATCCTCAAATTTTCATCGGAAACTTCATATAAAAAGCATAAGGCATTATGCTTACTAACTGAAACTTACTAACTGAAATATATAAATGCTAAATGATGACAGATGACCAAAAATGGAATCAGATTTTGACTTGCTGTCGAGCGGATTCAATTTTTTTTTTATTTCTCGATCCGCTGTACGGTTTTGATTTCTGAAAGTTCTGAGCATGTGCAGTAACCTTCACACAACTGCTTTAATGCACATTCAAAGGATTCTGATCTTCTTTACTTGGCTTTATTTGCAAAACAGTTCTGTAGCCTTGGTGAAGGGTTCGATCTGAATGGACAGGTTTCATGTTTAGTTCAGTCTGAACATTGGATCACCACCCAGCAGTGAGCAAAGGGTTAAAAGCCTCACAGAAACCCCCCCCCCCCCCCCCCCCCCGCGCAGCCCAGATAGGCCTGAACAGAATGAGGGGAGGCATTTGGGGAATGCCACAGTGCACTCACTGCGTGCCCTCACATGAATGGAGCTGTTGGCATCCCAGCACTGGCTGCATCCGCGACAGGCTACAGTTTTCTGAACCGGCCTGGAGCCCCTAAGCCCTTCAGTTATTCCCTGCCACAGTCGACCCAGAGAGGACTGTAGCATCCAATAGCGTGTGAAGTCACAGCTGTGTGAATCTCCTGCAGTTACCGCCACACACGTGTCCCAATGATGCAGAAAACCTGGATCTGCCTCCGTTTACTATTTTAATTTTTTGTAATGGAGTTATTTTGTTCTCTGGATGTGGTAAAAGAAAAATCATGTGTTTTCAACGCATATTGCGCGACACAGTGATCAAAAGAAGCAAGGTAAAGTAATTCATGAAAATATGTGTAATTAAAAGGTCTAAACTTCTGCTCTGCGATTGTATTTCCGTCCGCCAGCTCACCTGTAAACCGTCAATAGCAGCAGTAACACATGGACACAATGATAGTTTGGTTTCTGACCCTTTCACAGCCTGAGGACAGCGGAACAGGGAGGGTCCCCTCCCCCGCCCTTTAGGGGACCCTCGGGGCCCCAGCTGGAGCCTCGGGTGGAGGTGGGACGTTAACCAGCAGCAAGCCAATGTGGCGCAGTGGAGCAGCAGGCAGGGAGGTCTTATGCTGTTAAGGCGGAGCAGGAAAGCCGGTTAGACTGCTCACCCACCCGAGGGCCCGGAGCAGTGTCTGATGTACACCAGAGTGCGTGTGAGTGTGGACATGTCCAGAGTGGTCTGCCAGAACTCGCTCTGCAGGCCGCGGCCCTAGCGACATTCCTTTTACACGTGGCTTCTGTTTTCTGTGTTGGTCCAGGTATAGGCTACGCC
>CM056593.1:688587-728587 GCA_029721435.1 Gymnothorax reevesii | reverse complement strand
GTGGGGTAAAGGATGAATCCCTGCAGAAACCAAACACTGAGCATAACAGGCCCCCCAGTTCCTTCCACTGACCTCCCCCCTCCCTGTCACATGGTTCAAACCAGTTGAGTCTAAACGGCTGAGAAAAATATAAACCACAGTGCAGCTGAAGCAGTTCGCTGCAGCTGAACTTCACGGGAACGTCAACATGTCACCCGCTGAGCCGTTTCCTCTTCTCTCTCATCAAACATGTAAACGGTTTTCTCAGGCAGGCACACAAGTGCTCAAGTCCTTCTACATCTCTCCTAGTGAGGACTTAACATTGATTTCCATTCATTCATTATATATCTCTACAGCATTTGCCTAATCTAAACAATAAGCAGCGTATGCCAAACTCAAACCCTTACCCTATCCTTACCCCTAACCTTTACCCATCACTAATTCTGCCCTTCCCCCTAACCTTTACCTATCACTGATTCTGCCCTAACCCCTAACCTTAACCTATCACTAAATTTGCCCTTACCCCTAACCTTTACCTATCACTGATTCTGCCCTAACCCCTAACCTTTACCTATCACTAATTCTGCCCTAACCCCTAACCTTCACCTAACATTAATTCTGCCCTGTATCTCAGCACAGGAAGTGGAGTGGAGGGTGATATCCTGTATCTCAGCACAGGAAGTGGAGTGGAGGGTGATATCCTGTATCTCAGCACAGGAAGTGGAGGGTGATATCCTGTATCTCAGCACAGGAAGTGGAGTGGAGGGTGATATCCTGTATCTCAGCACAGGAAGTGGAGTGGAGGGTGATATCCTGTATCTCAGCACAGGAAGTGGAGGGTGATATCCTGTATCTCAGCACAGGAAGTGGAGTGGAGGGTGATATCCTGTATCTCAGCACAGGAAGTGGAGGGTGATATCCTGTATCTCAGCACAGGAAGTGGAGTGGAGGGTGATATCCTGTATCTCAGCACAGGAAGTGGAGTGGAGGGTGATATCCTGTATCTCAGCACAGGAAGTGGAGGGTGATATCCTGTATCTCAGCACAGGAAGTGGAGTGGAGGGTGATATCCTGTATCTCAGCACAGGAAGTGGAGTGGAGGGTGATATCCTGTATCTCAGCACAGGAAGTGGAAGGTGATATCCTGTATCTCAGCACAGGAAGTGGAGTGGAGGGTGATATCCTGTATCTCAGCACAGGAAGTGGAGTGGAGGGTGATATCCTGTATCTCAGCACAGGAACTGGAGTGGTGGGTGATATCCTGTATCTCAGCACAGGAAGCGGAGTGGAGGGTGATATCCTGTATCTCAGCACAGGAAGTGGAGTGGAGGGTGATATCCTGTATCTCAGCACAGGAAGTGGAGTGGAGGGTGATATCCTGTATCTCAGCACAGGAAGTGGAGTGGAAGGTGATATCCTGTATCTCAGCGCAGAAAGTTGAGCGGAGGGTGATATCCTGTATCTCAGCACAGGAAGTGGAGTGGAGGGTGATATCCTGTATCTCAGCACAGGAAGTGGAGTGGAAGGTGATATCCTGTATCTCAGCGCAGAAAGTGGAGTGGAGGGTGATAATCCTGTATCTCAGCACAGGAAGCGGAGTGGAGGGTGATATCCTCTATCTCAGCGCAGGAAGTGGAGTGGAAGGTGATATGCTGTATCTCAGCACAGGAAGTGGAGTGGTGGGTGATATCCTGTGTCTCAGCACAGGAAGCGGAGTGGAGGGTGATATCCTGTATCTCAGCACAGGAAGTGGAGTGGAAGGTGATATCCTTTATCTCTGCGCAGAAAGTTGAGTGGAGGGTGATATCCTGTATCTCAGCACAGGAAGTGGAGTGGAGGGTGATATCCTGTATCTCAGCACAGGAAGTGGAGCGGAGGGTGATATCCTTTATCTCAGCACAGGAAGTGGAGTGGAGGGTGATATCCTGTATCTCAGCACAGGAAGTGGAGTGGAAGGTGATATCCTCTATCTCAGCACAGGAAGTGTAGTGGAGGGTGAAATCCTGCATCTCTGCACAGGAAGTGGAGTGGAGGGTGATATCCTGTATCTCAGCACAGGAAGTGGAGTGGAGGGTGATATCCTGTATCTCAGCACAGGAACTGGAGTGGTGGGTGATATCCTGTATCTCAGCACAGGAAGCGGAGTGGAGGGTGATATCCTGTATCTCAGCACAGGTAGTGGAGTGGTGGGTGATATCCTGTATCTCAGCACAGGAAGTGGAGTGGAGGGTGATATCCTGTATCTCAGCACAGGAAGTGGAGTGGAGGGTGATATCCTGTATCTCAGCACAGGAAGTGGAGTGGAAGGTGATATCCTGTATCTCAGCGCAGAAAGTTGAGCGGAGGGTAATATCCTGTATCTCAGCACAGGAAGTGGAGTGGAGGGTGATATCCTGTATCTCAGCACAGGAAGTGGAGTGGAAGGTGATATCCTGTATCTCAGCGCAGAAAGTTGAGCGAACGGTGATATCCTTTATCTCAGCACAGGAAGTGGAGTGGAGGGTGATATCCTGTATCTCAGCACAGGAAGTGGAGTGGAAGGTGATATCCTGTATCTCAGCGCAGAAAGTGGAGTGGAGGGTGATAATCCTGTATCTCAGCACAGGAAGCGGAGTGGAGGGTGATATCCTCTATCTCAGCGCAGGAAGTGGAGTGGAAGGTGATATGCTGTATCTCAGCACAGGAAGTGGAGGGTGATATCCTGTATCTCAGCGCAGGAAGTGGAGTGGAAGGTGATATGCTGTATCTCAGCACAGGAAGTGGAGGGTGATATCCTGTATCTCAGCACAGGAAGTGGAGTGGTGGGTGATATCCTGTGTCTCAGCACAGGAAGCGGAGTGGAGGGTGATATCCTGTATCTCAGCACAGGAAGTGGAGTGGAAGGTGATATCCTTTATCTCTGCGCAGAAAGTTGAGTGGAGGGTGATATCCTGTATCTCAGCACAGGAAGTGGGGTGGAGGGTGATATCCTGTATCTCAGCACAGGAAGTGGAGCGGAGGGTGATATCCTCTATCTCAGCACAGGAAGTGTAGTGGAGGGTGAAATCCTGCATCTCTGCACAGGAAGTGGAGTGTAGGGTGATATCCTGTATCTCAGCACAGGAAGTGTAGCGGAGGGTGAAATCCTGCATCTCAGCACAGGAAGTGGAGTGTAGGGTGATATCTTGTATCTCAGCGCAGGAAGTGGCGTGGAGGGGGATATCCTGTATCTCAGCACAGGAAGTGGAGTGGAGGGTGATATCCTGTATCTCAGCGCAGAAAGTTGAGCGGAGGGTGATATCCTGTATCTCAGCGCAGGAAGTGGAGTGGTGGGTGATATCCTGTATCTGAGCACAGGAAGTGGAGTGGAGGGTGATATCCTGTATCTCAGCGCAGGAAGTGGAGGGTGATATCCTGTATCTCAGCACAGGAAGTGGAGTGGAAGGTGATATCCTGTATCTCAGCCCAGGAAGTGGAGTGTAGGGTGATATCCTGTATCTCAGCACAGGAAGTGTAGTGGAGGGTGATATCCTGTATCTCAGCACAGGAAGTGGAGTGGAGGGTGATATCCTGTATCTCAGCACAGGAAGTGTAGCGGAGGGTGAAATCCTGCATCTCAGCACAGGAAGTGGAGTGTAGGGTGATATCCTGTATCTCAGCACAGGAAGTGTAGCGGAGGGTGATATCCTGTATCTCAGCACAGGAAGTGTAGTGGAGGGTGATATCCTGTATCTCAGCACAGGAAGTGGAGTGTAGGGTGATATCCTGTATCTCAGCACAGGAAGTGGAGTGGAGGGTGATATCCTGTATCTCAGCACAGGAAGTGGAGTGTAGGGTGATATCCTGTATCTCAGCACAGGAAGTGGAGTGGAGGGTGATATCCTGTATCTCAGCACAGGAAGTGTAGCGGAGGGTGATATCCTCTATCTCAGCACAGGAAGTGTAGTGTAGGGTGATATCCTGTATTTCAGCACAGGAAGTGGAGTGTAGGGTGATATCCTGCTTCTCACCTGTGCTTAACCTCTCCGGTCCTCCTGTCCTTCCCCAGGTGTGGATGGACGCCGGGACCCAGATCTTCTTCTCCTTTGCCATCTGTCTGGGCTGCCTGACGGCACTTGGGAGCTACAACAAGTACAACAACAACTGCTACAAGTGCGTCTCTGATCCGTTTCCCTCATCAGCAGTGTGTGGCTGTGGACTGTGTGCATTATATAGGAAATGGGGACTCACCACTGGTCAGGTGTTTACCTTTGGCTCTAAGCTCTTGTTGGACACTGTACATTACATTTTATTTTATCTTTACAATATTACATATTGCGCATAATACATACCGGTTTGAAACTGATCATTCGGGTTGTAGATAATGCATGTTGTTGCACCTATTATTTTTGTCAACAGTGGGTGGCACTATTGTACGCTGTCTCTCATTTGAACACGCTTTGGCTCGCTCAATCGGCGTGGTGAGGTAATGGCAAAGGGATGTGTAAAGGCTCCAGGCATTTTGAGTTGGACTCCGAATCTTCTCATTGGGTGAGACAGCTGTGCTTGTTGCCAATGCTAACCCGCCTCCTGTGCGGATTTCCAGGGACTGCATGGCTCTCTGCTTCCTGAACAGCGGGACAAGCTTTGTCGCTGGCTTCGCCATCTTTTCCATACTGGGCTTCATGTCTTACGAGCAGAACGTTCCCATTTCCGAGGTGGCAGAATCCGGTATGTTCCTTCTCCTGTAGGAAAGCTATAGATTTGGGAAGTCTTTACGAATCTTCCTGCACATTTCTCAAAGACTGTGTGACTGTTTGAATTAATCAGTCTAGTGCAAAATATATCACTCTGTTAGACTTTTATACTCTTTTACAATAGCAAGAAAGGGAAATAAGTAAATTGAAATGAAAGGTTTTCTCCTTTTAGGTGTAAGATGGTTAATTTATAATTATATTTTTTTTGTCTGGACTGCAGCAAAGCGGGGGCCAGCCTTGTAAACACGAAAGTCTGTGACTGAGTGAGTGATGGTTACACCATTGGTTGGTCGTGAGCGATGAAGTCACACCATTGGTCGGTCAAGCGTTAGAATTTCCCCATTGGTTGTTGCTTTATGAAAATGAATGGCCACAAACACAGTGGCCATTCAGCGCCCTCCATAATTATTGGCACCCCTGGTTAAGATGTGTTCTTTAGCTTCAAATAAATTCAGTTTTTTTCTAAATAATATACATGTAGAACCACAATGAAAAAAAGAGGAAAATCCAACCTTTAATTCTATTGCATTTATTCAGAGGGAAAAAAATCCCACATTTAGAAATAATTCTTTTACATCAAATCATGTGAGCCACAATTACTAGCACCCCTGATGTTAATACTTTGTACAACCCCCTTTTGCCAACAAAGCAGCTCCTAATCTTCTCCTATAATGTTTCACAAGATGGGAGAATGCAGAAAGAGGGATCTTTGACCATTCCTCTTTGCACAATCTCTCTAAATCATCCAGTGACCTGGGTCCTCTCCTCTGCACTCTCCTCTTCAGCTCACTCCACAGGTTTTCAATGGGGTTGAGGTCTGGGGACTGAGATGGCCATGGGAGGAGCTTGATTCTGTGTCAGCTGAACAATTTCTGTGTAAATTTGGCCACACGTTTAGGGTCATTATCTTGCTGAAAGACCCAGTGACGACCCATCTTCAGCTTTCGTGCAGAGGCCACCAGATTTTGATTTAAAATGTCCTGGTATTTCAAAGCGTTGATGATGCCATGCACCCAAACAAGGTTCCGAGGGCCTCTGGAAGAGAAACAGGCCCACAGCATCACCGATCCTCCCCATACTTCACAGTGGGCATGAGGTGCTTTTCTGCATACTCATCTTTTGTGTTCCACCAGACCCACTTAGAGTGTTTGTTGGCAAAAAGCTCTATCTTGGTCTCATCTGACCAAAGCACATGGTCCCAGTTAAAGTCCCAGTACCGCTTAGTGAACTCCAGACGTTTCCATTGATGATTGTGAGTGAGGAAAGGTTTTTTCCGTACATGCCTCCCAAACAGCTTGTTGGCATGTAGATGGCGCCTGATGGTTGTTTTGGAGACTTTGTGACCTCAAGATGCAACTATTTGTTGCAATTCTTTAACAATGAGCTTTGGAGAAGTTTTAGTTTCTCTTTCCGTCCTCCTCACTGTGCGTGGTGGCAAAATAACCTTGCGTCCTCGTCCAGGCTTGTTTACCACTGTTCCGGTTGTTTAAAACTTCTTAATGATTCCTCTGACAGTAGATATGGGCAGGTGCAGGCGAGTGGCTATTTTCCTCTAGCCACTGCCTGACTTGTGAAGGTCGACACACATCTGCATTACTTGAATGGTGTGTTCCTTTTGTCTCTCCCATGTTGAAGAGTGGATAAGAGAAATGGCCTCTGTGTCATGTCATAGTTATACCTCAGGGAAACAGAAAGTGATGAATTACTAATTAAATGTTCCTAGATACTCTGATCAACTTTGTAAACTACTGTAGAAATGACAGAAATACTTCAATTACATGTATTTCCTAGGAATTGTTAGGGATGCCAATAATTGTGTAACAGGTGATTTTATGAAAAATAATTTTTTTATCGTAAGGGATTTTTTTTCTCTCAAAATTCACCTGAGTTGAAGGTTATATTTATCTCCATTTTTTTGGGTGAGAGTATGCTTCTGCAATAAAAATTGAATTTATTATAATCTTACCCAGGGGTGCCAATAAGTATGGAGGGCACTGTATTGTACTCGTCACAATAACCTGCTCCTCACTGAGCTGTGTGTGCGGGCCACGCACCAGCCCCACTAACTCTTCACGGCCTGTGAACTATGACCTGTACACTTTCTCTGCCTGTAGCATTACAGGAGCACATATCCTATGATTGTCTCTTACCTTCTGCTGTCAGAGAGGGTCAGATTCACCAAGAGCTTTTGCACGTCTGTCATTGGTGTAAAACCAACAACATGTCCAGGGATTGGCCAGAGTATTTGTTCTGCTCCAATCAGAGGCAATGTCACTGGTTTTGCATGTGCTAATATGTTTTACACTTGCTAAAGGTTTAAGTGAATCTGGCCCAGAGTTTCCTAAGGTTTGTCATACTGGCAGCCGTGGTTATGAGCTGTGTGTGTGTGTGTGTGTGTGTGTGTGTGTGTGTGATGTGTGTGTGTGTGTGATGTGCTTCGCCCCAGGTCCTGGGCTGGCCTTCATCGCGTACCCGCGCGCCGTATCCATGATGCCGTTCTCTCCGCTGTGGGCTTGTTTCTTCTTCATCATGATAGTCCTGCTTGGTCTTGATAGCCAGGTAAGGGTTAATCCCTCAGGCCCTTGAGATTACAGCTGGAAATGCTGGGAGCTGCGAGACCCCCGATTAACGGCCGACTGCAGAACGAACGTAAGGGTCCCATCGCCAACGGTCGGGTCTGACCTATCCTAGCCCCCCAGAGAAGCCTTGGCCCTGTCTGGACCTCCTCATGCCTTTGATCTGTTCGGCTCTTCTGGGTTCTCAATGACCAGGAGGAGTCGTTTCAGGACAGACACTAGAACTTCCTTTAAGATTACGCAGACTAAACTGCTGGCTCCAAATCAGAGCTGAAGGCATGAAATTCAAATTTAAAATTACTGGACCCTCGATCCGCAAACCTTCCACATTTGGAATGAAAGGCCCAGTCGGCGTACTCTCAGGTTACCGATGCGCCGGGCCCTTATGCAATACATGAAGGCTTCTGGGTAATTTAGAATTCTCAACGTAGATGATTGATGGCTAGACAGACAGACGGACAGAGCTAGACTCAGGCCCCCTAGAGGGACTCTGAATAATAACTGCAGTGAATAACTGGCAAATATTGCCAGGCTGTACTAAGGCCTGACCTTCTAATCCCTGACCCTTGTACCCATATTTCCTGTTTAATGTTTTATTCAGTATCCTTGAACATGTAATTGTGGACTCTTGTTAACCTGCAGCACTGGCAGTGTGAATAATCCCCTCTGATGTCACAGTGGAAATTTGTAAACAGTGTTCAGAAGCTGAAGGGGGGCGGGGCCTCCTCTCTCTGTGTAATGAGTACAGGATCAGTGCAGTGTGTCTGTGTGCGGTCTCTGTCACCGCTCGACCTCTGTTCCCTGCCTCCGCTCTACACACACACACACACACACGTGCACACAAAATGCCTGCACATGGGCAAAGATCCCAAATATGTCCCACTGAATTCTAGGTAAATTCTGTACAAAATGATTGATAAGATCTAGTTATGTTCCTTTTGATGTACTGCTAGGGCAAAAAAGAACGTGACGTACTGAGTTTGAATGTTTTTCTCAATGTGAGTGTGATGTGGCTTCAGTGAAGCGCTGCAACGAGCCCAGACATAATATGTCTGCAACATTGTCCTGTGTTACGAACAAAATGCATTTTCTGACTTGCAACTTACTTCAAGAAAAACTTCAGAGACAGAGTTTAAGGGGTTAAGTAATGCAACGGAGAGCTGAATAGGCATGAAATTACCATAATTCAGGATTTATTAATGCTCTTTTCCTTCAAGTACCCCTTCAGCAGCACTTCAAACATGAAAATACTATTCTGTCATGTCAATGAATACTTCAGCTAACAGGCACACCATTGGGAAATGATTCTTCTGCACATTAGTTACCTGTTAATTAATTAATTAATTAATTATTAATAATAATAATAATTATAATAATAATAATGCATCAGTTTTATGTAGCGCTTTTCTTGGCACTGAAAGACCCTTCACAATGGATACATTATTCATTCACTCACACATTCACGCTCTGATGGTGGTAATTAACTGTTAGGTAATGCTTATCACTGTTAACTGTTAACTAATGTATACTTGTTGTAAAGTGTCAGGGCATTAATTTGCAGGGCTTGTGTCCTCTGCAGTTTGTGTGTGTGGAGAGCCTCGTCACGGCCGTGGTGGACATGTATCCTTCCATCTTCCGCAGGCCCTACCGCCGGGAGCTCTTCATCCTCGCTGTGGCGGTGGTTTCGTACATCATCGGCCTCATCTTTCTGACAGAGGTGGGCGCGGGCTGCCGAGCGGGGTTATTCCTGTGTGCGTTTGTGCATAATGGATCGATCCAAAACCTCTGCAAGCCTTTTTGGACGGAAGTCGGATATGAAGTCCCAACAAAAATAGAGTGAGAAGTGAGATTAGGGGGAGTTTGTATGATTGATTGTTAGGACACCTCTGTATTATAACCAAAAATTATGAATGAGGTTGCTTACAGTCAGTCTGAATATGCAGATTAGGCACGCTTTATGGACCGAATTCGAAAAATTGTAAATTCCCATCAACCTCTGTAGTGATTTATCGCAATAATTAGGCAGTACGCCTCAATTAGCGAAATATAAAATACAAATGTATTTATTGTTTGTTAACAAAGCCTAAATTGTTATTCTTTGGGACAAAACTATCAAAATGGAAAAATATGATCACGTAAGGTTAAGACTGGAGGTTGACAGGTTTTGGATCAGACCCACACGCATTTGTATTAAAACATCTCAGTATAAGTCACTCTGATGGCGCATGATGTGTTTCCTGAGAGCAGATTTCCCCGACATGACGTTCCCCCGTTTCCTCTGTTCGACTTCTTTTCCCCGGAAAGAGTTCAAGTCGTATTTTTTTAATGATTTAATTTCTGTTCTTTTTGCCATAAGAGACTGGGCATGTTTACATTTGGTTCTGGTGCGTCAAACGTGAATGAATATGCCCACATGTGAAAAGAGAATGGGTGTAATCTTCTGCCCGAAGCGTATGACTGCTGTCTCTCCCTCTCTCCCTCTCTCTCCCTCTCTCCCTCTCTCTCTCTCTCCCTCCCTCCCTCCCTCTCTCTCTCTCTCCTCTCCTCTCCTGCAGGGCGGGATGTACGTGTTCCAGCTCTTTGATTATTACGCTGCCAGCGGGATGTGCCTGCTCTTCATGTCGATTTTTGAGACCGTCTGCATCGCCTGGGTTTACGGTGAGAGTCAGATGACTGGCGATTCACCCTCAGCAGTTATGATGACTTATCACTCCGATGAGTTGTTAATTAATGCATGACATGTTACTGTGGTGTGTGAGGAAAGGGTGTGTCATAAGTTAGGCTCATATGTAATGTAAGGGTGTGTTGTCCTTATCTGTTGCTGAAAGACATGCCTGGTTTAAAGTATAATTTACAGTGACTTTGGCAGGAGTCACTTAAATTGTTTTAGGTTTCTTGAATGAGGCGTTTTGGGTCACAGTGTTGTTTGTGTCTGGATAATTAGGGGCTGCTTTTTTCATTACTTAAAAGCCTTATTTTAATATTATTAGGGCCCGAGCACCGACCGGTGCCAGGGCCAGGAACGGGTGCGAGGAACCTATTGTTTTTGATGGGATTTTTCTTCTTCTTCTTCTTCTTCTTCTTTTTATTCTGCTGCGAGAACGCATTTTTGAGGGCTTTGCCATGCACAAAAACTCACAAAAATTTGCCCACTCGTCAGTCGTGGTGAAAATTGCTAAGTATTATTAATTTTGTGCTTGAACATGCCCCGGTGGCTCTATAGCGCCACCAAACCCGCGGCCATTTTGCAACTCACTTTCTCTGATTCTCACGAAATTTGATAGGGTCATAGTAGTCATCATAAATTTTTTTGTCAATTTTTTTTTTATTTTTTTGCCTCACAGGAAGTGAGCTATGAGCCATTTCCTGCGTTTTTTCAGATTTTACGAACGCATTTTTGAGGGCCTTATCATACTCGAAAACTCACCAAACTTGGCTCATAGACATATTAAGTCCTTTGATTCGATATCTCATTTGGCACTGGGTATGACATGGTGGCTCTATAGCGCCCCCTAATACATAATTGCATTTTTAAAGGCATCAGCATGCTCGAAAACTCACGAAACTTTACAAACATATTAAGCTGGTCATACTTTTTACTGGGATATAGGGTTTACAGATGGATGTGCCAAATTGCATTACAGCGCCACCTAGAAAATTTCAATGAAGCAGCCCTCGCAGCGTGTTTGACCTACATGTACAAAATTCGGTGGACATGTGTACTATGCCAAGACCTAAAAAAGTATCTCTTGGTGCCATGTCCTAGACTCAACAGGAAGTCCGCCATGTTTAATTGAATTTGCAAATTTTTTTTATTTTTTGCCATTCACAGGCGTCGTACTTTAACAAACTCCTCCTAGAGATTTTATCCTATCAACTTAAAATTTCGCATATGACATCTAAAGACCTTGTCGATGTTAAATTGCGAAGCTTTTTTGGATTCATTGAACTTTGTATCCGTGGCGTTGCGGCGAATTTTGATGTTCCACCATGAAACAGGAAGTTGGTTTTACGCGCACATGCTTTGTGAGATTTGCGCGAAACTTCACAGGCTTGATAAAATTGTCCGCCGAAGTATAAATATATGCTAATATTAGATCGAGAGTGGCCAGGTGGCCCCACAGCGCCCTCTAGATACGGCCATGTTTAGATAAAAGTGCTTGAATGTTCATGAAATTTGGTGTGATCATTGCATTCGTTATTGCAGGTAATGACTAATTTTTTGAAATTTTTTGGCCAAACAGGAAGTGAGTTATGAGCTATTTCCTGCGTTTTTCCAAATTTCACGAACACACGTTTGAAGGCCTTAGAATACTCCAAAGCTTGCAAAAGCTAGCACTATTTATTATTGTCTTATTCTCTTCAGTGTCATCCATCAATTGGCACTAAATGTGGCATAATGGCTCTATAGCGCCCCCAATCAGATTTATAAAAGAATTGCTCTTTTGCAGGTCTAAACATGCTGGAAAATTAACAAAAATCAACACACTCATGGAGCTCGGCAATACGATTACTATGTTGTAAATTTTGCGCACAGGCATATCAAAATGGTACCATAGCACCCTCCAGAAAATTTTTGCACTCCCCTCAGGAAACCACATTGTACGCGGTCCAGCAGTGTCCAATGGCTGTGAATGGACGCCTGCACCCATCAAGATCTTGCTGCCACCCCAACGTGCACGAAGGGTGCGAGGGCCCTTTCAACGCTGCTTGCAGCTTTAATTTAATCTTGTTCTTCATCCATATATGGCATATATATGTCTGCTGGGCTTTAATGCTGCTTTTTCCTGTGTGATGCGGGATGTTAATTTTCTGTGCATGGAGTCTTGTTTAGTCTGAGTGTAGATGCCTGGTGACGCCAAGTGTAAAATACCTCTTAGGTAAATGTGTGTGCTAACTGACAGCTAAATAGTTGAGCCCTGAGATGGTTTTTCAGACCTCACAATGGAATAAACCACAGAAGAAGAGATGGCTCTCATTAGAAAGCTCTAATTAAAGTGAGGAAACTGATATTGTCATGTGAACAAGATCAACCTCTTAAATCAATGTGATTGGTGGAAATAAAACCAGTATACCCAGTACAGGTCACTGTAGAGCTGTGGGTGCAGTGTTAGGTGCATATGGCTGTGCTCATACCTTGGGCTGGGGGGGCGGACCAAATGAATCTATATTCTTCATTACTATAGGTGCTGATCGTTTCTATGACAACATTGAAGACATGATTGGCTACCGGCCTGGTCCTCTGGTCAAATACTGCTGGCTGTTTCTCACTCCTGCAACATGCCTCGTGAGTTCAGTTCAGACAATGGCTTACATCCTTATCAACAGCCTGCCCCGAATTGGGTTAGAGGACTTACAGTAACTTGATCTGATTAGATTAAAGTATTTGTTCTTGTTTTTACAAGCCTTTTGCTGGTGTAAACCCATTTCTTTAACGGCCATGATACATTGCCCTCGCAGTATGCTCCATGAAGTCAGGAGTACAACATGAACATTAATGTGGACACATTACTGTCAATAGCACCCTCTTCTGGCCGTTGGCGAAACTGTTACTGGAAAAAGTATATTTTCTGGCTCATACTTTCAGCATCGATCCCACCAGCTGAACACACACTCTCTCACACTCCTCTCATTCTGCAGATGGTTGACGGTAATGACATATATTTAGATACATTTGATTAAAAGCTGTAAGATATGAATAATAACATTGATGACAATTGAAAACATTAGTAAACTGAACTTAAATAGAACCCTGAAATGTCATCATGTCCTAAACAGGGCTCTCTGCTTGATTCAGTAACACACAGCTGCATTCAAGTAGATTTTAGGATTCACAGAAAACATTTACAGTGCAATTCCTCTCTCAGCTCAGCTATGCATGCTGTATGCCCTGTAAGTCCATGCACTGGCCTACAGTCAACCAATCATCATCCACCTTTTCTTTAATCTCCATAGGGTACCTTTGCTTTCTCTCTGATCAAATACACTCCTCTGAAGTACAACAATGAGTATGTGTACCCCTGGTGGGGTTACGCCCTGGGCTGGCTCCTGGCCCTGTCCTCCATGATGTGCATTCCGCTCTGGGTCCTCTACAAAATCTGCTCCACAGAGGGAACC
This sequence comes from Gymnothorax reevesii, assembly GCA_029721435.1. Taxonomy (NCBI): domain Eukaryota; kingdom Metazoa; phylum Chordata; class Actinopteri; order Anguilliformes; family Muraenidae; genus Gymnothorax; species Gymnothorax reevesii. The sequence continues at coordinate 715,200 of CM056593.1, read as the reverse complement.
TTCATGGAGGTACGTCTGCCTGTGGGGAGCATTAGCTTTCAGTGTGAAATACATTGTGAAAATCTTTCTCTCGCACGATTCAGTGATGTAGCACTAGTGTGACTGTTATCAAACAATAATGCCAATGCAATTCCTACTGGAACAATTAGCAATGATGTGCGACGCATGCGATGAACTCACTGGAGTCCAGTACAGAAGTAATGGTCAGAAATGCACACTCTGAAGGGCATGAACCTCACCGCTCTCTCCCCCTCCCTCCAGCGCATTCGCAAACTCACCCAGTCCTCGGACGAGCTGCCCAAGACCAAGCGGGAGCAGGAGAGAATGCTGGCCATCTTCTCCCTCGAGAGCAACTGCCTCCCTCACAGGCTGGAGCCCAGCAAAAACGGCTACCTGCCCGTGCAGCAGAAGGACTCTCAGTGCTAGAGGGTCCGGCGCCTCCCTGCCCTCATCCCCACACACGTCTGCAGTCCACCTCCCCCTGCTCCCCAATATCACAGATCGCACAGTCTGACAGAGAGAGAGAGAGACCTGCATCAGCACCAGGAGGGGCGGAGCAGGGACGGAGATGGCCAGAATTTGGATCCACTGGTTTTTTAAATATGAGCTGGGCCTGAGGTGCTGCCGGTTGGCTGTTATCATTGGTGAATTTGTCCATGAACACAGATAAGCACTTGAACATACACACACACACACACACACACACACACACACACACACACACACACACACATACACACAGCCTCTCAGCTCACTATCTGTGCTAATAGCCTACTTAAACTGGCCCCTGTGCTGCTTGGGCAATGGTGCTACTGTTTATCTATTTAGGGCAGGCTGTGAGGAAAAATGCAGCAGCCTTCTTGTGATTTTCAGATATCGAGTTCACCCTGGTATCTGCTTTCTTAGGAAGCTTGTTTCTATACCTGGTACATGAAGACATTCCGTTAGCTGCCTACATTCAGTAGTGAAAATGGATAATTGTGGGCAGCAAAAGACTTAATCCCAGCTGTCCCCCAGGGGCCGGCCCTGTGGTGAATTAGAGTAGCTTGAGAGTCAGTCCACCCCACATGGGTCACTCAACTTCAAGGCAGAGGGTTCATGGGAACTCAGACATGTATTGTCAAAGACTCAAAGTAAGGATGTTCATTTATTCTTCAGAGTGCGATTGTTCCAAATCGCTGGTATCGTGCATCACCGATGAGCCAAAACATTATTACCACTGACCGATGAAGCGAATAGCATTGATTATCTCGTTACATGAGAAGGTCTTTGAAACAGTCGGTTTCCGTACAGCGGTCAGTGCATTAGAGGCGGGAGAAATGTCCAGCCATGAAGACCTGATGAGCGATTTTGACAAGACAAATTGGTTTGGCCACTCAGCGGGGTCGGGGCATCTCCACATCGGCGAGGCTTGTGGAGTGCCCACAGTCAGCAGTGGAGAGCGCCTACATGGGCCGGTTTGTGGAGGCCCTGCTCTGCAGCTTACGATACGCTGAAGTCTCAGAGCCAGACACCACAGGGCTCCTTGGGTGCATCGGTGGAGTCTGCACCTCAGTGGGTGTCTGTGGGCTGGTGGCACTCGCCGGACCAACAGCACGTAAGGCAGGTGGTCATAATGTTTATGCATGTCGGTGTGCAGGGGTCAAAATTCTTGTTTTCTTCCTCCTGCAAATTTTTTTTGTCGGTGCCGGCTGGAAAAAATGTGAAAGTCAGGGTACCAGACCCACCTGTCGGCTTTTCATCTCTCTCCTGTCTTTACTGAGGAGCTCTCCTCCGGTGCTCAGCTTATCGCCTCAGTCATGCTGCCTCTGAAGAGAAGGCCGGAGAGGTGATATGTGTGGCCTGCACTTGCTGAGGGGCAGAGCTGTCAGGAGGGAGACAGACTTTAACCGTTAAATAGCCCAGTAATAAAGGCATATGACCCCCCCAGGCCCCGGACCTCGGGCCCCTACAGGCCCCCACCTTCCCCTGCCATCGACTGCTCAAAGCCCAGAGTTCATGGTGTATAACATTGGTTTAAATATGGGAATAAATATATATTTCGTATTTGTTTAGTGAATCAAATATCAAAGACAAGGTGATGACCTTGTATTTTTGGGAACATATAACTTCAGATCAGATGACAGATACATGAGAGAAATAAGGGGTAAAAGGAGGGACAGTAACTAACAAATGTCATCTGCTGACTGTAGCCACTCAGTTATGTACAAATCATGTATTTCTTTATTATTTTTATGGTATTCACTGTCGTAGTTTAAAGAATATTTTTGTTCAGTAGAGCCCTCCATATGTGTACTTATTTGGCATGATGTACAGAATGTTTTATTTGAAATGGTAGTTATTGGGTAAAAAATGGCACTGTAATATAAACCATTTATAATAAAAAAATAATAGTAAAAGCTGAAAGACTTATTTTTTCATGTGACTTGTTTGAAACTTTGCACCTTTTATTCCAAGCATTTCTGTTTAAATTTGCCCACTCAGTCGTAATTAAGAGTAATGAAATCGTCATAAACAAAGGACAACACTGAATATGAGGCGCAGCTATCCTGTTAATTACCTGTTGATGGCTATACCTTGCCTTCCAAGGGTGTTTCAGGCTGTTTCGCGGCAAATAAAAATGGTTGGCGCAGAGGCTTGTGGTAAGATATGCTGATCTTTTTCTGCAGTCATAGCATGAGGTCTCCTGCTTCTGAACCCAATATAATTTGAGGCAGTTCAAGGAACACACCTTCTGCGCTTTGTACATGATTTTCTAGCGTCCTGATGTGCACTACGCTAACGTCATGGTTTTCATAAGTAATATGATGCACACTGTGCTTAATGATAAATGCTTCAAATTTTTTCCCCCATCATCCCAGCCACAGTAAACAAAATTTGATAAAAACCCCATACTGTGAACTTCAGTGCTTGCCCATGAAAAGAGACCATTAAAATTTGTGAAAATGGATAATTACTGTAGCCTACAGATGCAGTTGATCACCCTTCTCCTGCTTCAACTTCCTGGGGCAGTATGCCCTCATAAAATTCACAAAAACGATGAAAATTAATCCTGATTATGACGAGGAAATCTTGTGTTATTAGTACTATAAATGAATTTTTGATTTACCGCAGAATTTATCCTGTCACATTTTAACTATTTATATCCAATGATATACAAACTATAGTTCCTGCCAGGCACATACATATGCACGAAAGGAAGCGTGTATATTATTAAGTGTGACTGCAAGCACGCAAGGAAATATGTGACGAAGTGCGGATGTTACCTAAGTTGCTCAAGTCTACTTATCTTTGGAAATGGACTTTAGTTAGGTACTCAATGTATTTCACGCATGTGACATATTTTCCGCAACGTATAGAATTCACGTATCAGGTAAACTGCGTGACGAACGAAAAATGCGTAAGATGCGTATTTCGTTTGACGTTGAGACATTTCGTCAGACTGTGGAAATTACGTCAGTTGTGTGGGTAGATTGTCAAATTCCAATCATGTAAATCGTATCAGCTACATAATGCACACCTCGGCTGGACATCAGTAGTAAGCTTGTCAGATGCTTCCTATTTTCCCCCTTCTTTTTCAAATCTGATAGTTCGTACCTGAAACAAATAAATATTGTTTAACAAAAAATATTCAACCAATAAATATTATAAGGTAGTAAGATTCAAGTCCAAAGATCTGGAGTACTGAGTCAAATCAACTTATAGTGAGTCAAATCTACCAAATGAACCACACAATATTCAGCACTAAGCTCTGTAATATCTAGATATTCAGTGTACCTGCTGTGTACCCGGCTCACTAATCTATGCTCTAAGCTTGGCATATGAAACATTACCTATATGAATTTCACCTTTATAGTTGGATATTACGAAAGTTGTAAGTGCTAGTGCAGTACTATCATTGGTTGAAAAAGCAGACAGCCGGTCTGTGACGCTACAGTTTCCCACAATGCAGCGGGGCATGTGAAGGAAACATGGCGGAGGGAGGAGCGGCTGATCTGGATACACAGCGAGGAGAGGTCGCGGCTCTGCTGAAAACGCCGCTGAGGAAGGGAGACACTTGGTGAGCTTGCGGGGCGGTTTCTGCGGTCCTGCGGGCTGTGACAGTTACTCTGCCTGGGGCTGACAGGATGGCAGAACCGGCGGAACTGGTGAAACAGGCCGCTGTTTCCCGTTCGCTGAGGCTGATCTGCCAGCAAGTTGCGTGCGGCGGATCCGCTAGGCTCGCTTAGTGCTTCACTGAAAGCCGCTGTCATCCCTGTCCATGGGCCGTAAGCGAGGTTATTGTCTTGCGTCCCAGCGGTGCTGGAGACTGTTTTGTCGGACCAGTGGGTCAGGAAGCCGGCAGATTAAACTTGTTCACCATCATGACAGGAGTACCGGGGCGGAAAGCCAGGGGACGCACCTGTCAGAAACTGCGCGCACGCAAATCCTCTGAGCAGCTGATGGGTGCGTCGCATTCCTCACTTCTGCAGGGCAGGATGTACCGACGCGTACAGTTATTCTGTCACTTTCAGAGCATGTACGTACTCAGCAGCCTCTGTCGGTGCGTAATCCGGCGATGTACACCTGAGTCACTCTTGCGGAGCCATTCGCAACGACTTCCAACTTCCCAAAAAGTGCTTCCTCGATCGAGGGCCTTATTACTTTTAAGGATGTACAGTCTTCGAGAGATCGCCGATTAGTCGTAAGATTAGCCATTTTCTTTGGGGAAATTGAGCTCCGCCGGCTGTGTTGTGTGAATTATGGCAACTACGACTGAATCATTTGCCCTTTGACAAGAGTTGCATGCCTGAAAGTGGTCTAAACCTGTTTTTTGGAACTCCTACAATATTACAGGTGGACAGGGGGTGGCATATTTGGCTCTTCCTTTGCTCAAACGCGTGGGGCTTCCGGTAATTGGATGCTTTGTGCATTTGGTGTACCCTTGTTTGCGCCACCTCTCATCCACTCGTTTGTCGACCCATCAGAAATGCCTACCTTTGCAAAGCGCACCCACAAATTTCTGAAGAATTTTCTTTGGGATTGAAGAAATTAGTCAAGGGGCAGTTTTTTTGCCTGATATGTCATGCAGTTCTCAAAGCAAAATAATAATAATAATAATAATAATAATACCTTGTGCCCTGCGCAGTTAATGTCCTGCTCCATTCTCAAATGCACAGTGGTAGTTTCTGGTGTAGTAGAGGCCTGCTTAACCCACCCTGAAGCCCCACTGAATCATTATAAATGCAGCCCACAGGAGCCCTGGTCACAGATGGGGACTGCCAAGCTGTCACGGAATTACAGTCCTACTACATTTTGGGTTGTAACTCTACAACTAAATAAGATAAAATCAAGTATGATGTGTCATATTGAAGGTATTAACTTGTTCTTTAATGTTATTTAGTGAAAATATATTTTTTGAGAAACTTTCATAGAAGAAACAAGCAAAAACTACTCCGTCACGGAATTACACGGACGTGGTTTTGTAATGTTGTGTTTAACTATTCAGAAAATGATGTTCCTGTCATAGTTAAGTTATGAAACTTCAATATGTTCATATTTAAGGTGTTTTTTGTTAATACTGTAAGTTATAGAAACAAATATTGACTTTAACCCTGCTTTATGGGCAAGAAATTTCAAAAAGTCAATGTCACGGAATTACAAGAGGCAAATTGTCACGGAATGACAGCAATAGTATTTTTTCGTTTCAATGTACTTATTTCAATATATTATACATGTATACATAATTTTTTACATTTTTACAGTTAAGCAATATATTACAATGAGTTTTCCACTTATAATGACCAATCATAATACATACTTCAAATTTTTTTTTATTCTCCATGTCAACATTGGCTTGGCGGCCCCCAGCTGTTCTGCTGTCTCTGTGGCTCTGAAGAGGAGAAATTAATTGCGTTTGTTATTCTAGGATTTTTATGATAGCTTGGTGATTATTATTATTCAGTAACACAGTCTGTATTCCTTTTCAGTAATATTCTGGTGCTTTTTTTAATTAATCTTTGAAGGTTGTCGTCAAAATTTTTCAACTACTGCAAAGCAACATTTGGTGGTTTGGGTGTTGTGATTGGATCATTAGGTTGTTCTGAGTCAGAGAATCCGTGGAGTTCAGGTGGGCTGCCCGCATGTTTGTGGGTGGTGGTGGAGCAGAGAAGTCAGTTTTGCATCCCCATTGGTGGAGCTGGTGTGGTCATATGACCGGATGCAGGCCAATGGAGATGGATGTAGTTCTGCTCCATGTTGGGTTCTTCACAGCTTTGCGGATCAGTGCAGTTTGCCTGCTCTCCAGCTCGCCGTGCAGAGCAGCAGCTCGCTGCAAGGGGAAGTTACACAGCCATCCAGCCCAATAATGCTGGTCATTCTCCTCACACTTCAGGAGTTAGACAGAGAGTGAGATGGTATCAAGCTTTGTATGACGCCTGCTCTTCTAAATCCGCCCGAGTTTTTATTTGACCTGACAAGCAGCTCTATCGTTTGACAGTCTTTGTCTCATGTCTATGTGGAGTCTGTCTACTTCTTTAATATATGTATATTTTGTGCTAATTTTTATCAATGTCCCCTCATCCGACTCTTGGACCCTGAAAGATATCACATGATTCACTGTGTCGATCCCTTCGGTGAACTGTATTGCAGTAAATTAAATTACATCCCTGAGGGGAAATGAACTTTGAACTTTGAACTTTCCCCCCTGGACAGGTACTTGGTGGACAGCCGCTGGTTCAAACAGTGGAAGAAGTATGTGGGCTTTGACAGCTGGGATAAGTACCAGATGGGCGACCAGAATGTCTACCCAGGGCCCGTGGACAACTCTGGACTCCTCAAAGGTTAGGTCCTTCCCTCCAGATAAACCTGTGCAGATGCGCACCAGGTAAACCAGGCTGTGAGTCAGGGGCTGTTTTCCTGGAGCTCTGAACGCTGTTTATTGTGAATCAGCCTTTGGTCGTTGTTTTGATTGGGTATTATAGTTCAGGTCTGGGCGATGTGGACATAATCATGCATCTCAATGTTTGTTACCAAACACCTCAGCAATGATATTGTAGGGATAACTGTTGGTGCTTTTACAAAATATCTACACAATGTGATTTTTGATTAACTGTCATTAGTAATGTGGATCGGATGACTTAGCAGGTGCAGGCAACTGCAACAACCGTCCAATAATTGCAGGAAACTACGTCCCATTACTGTAATGCAGTCTTTAAAACCAGCCAACACTTATGTCATATTGCGATATTATGATGGCCAAAGTCCCCATTGTGTCACGATATTGACACAAGATCAGTCCAGTGCAGTAAAGTCACTCTGGGACTATCTGTGCTCCCATCAATGCTCTTTTGAATGCAGTTGGGTCTGTCTTGATTCAGACCAAAATTGTGCAGCAGTTGCTTGATCTCTCTCTCTTACGCTTTGCTTGAGCGCAGATGGAGATGTGTTGGCCCTGAAGGAGCACCTCATCGATGAGCTGGACTACATCTTGGTCCCCACCGAGGGCTGGAACACACTGGTCGGCTGGTATGGACTCATCGACGGCCAGGAGCCAATCGCGCGCAAGGTGCTGATCTCTGTTCCCGCCTGTGAAGTATTCGATGAAAGAAAATGAGAGATTCACATACGAGTTTTGATGGAGTCATGTAAGAAGTGAACTGCTGTCGCAGATCAAGTAAAAAGTGTTCGACTTTAATAGCCTTTATCTCAAAATCACAAAATGTCATGAAATGTCCATTTTTACTCTTTGCATTCATGAGTTTTTGCCTTTATTCCTCTCATGGTCAGTAGGGGGTGCTGTAGACGGCTCTTTCGGGGTGTTTCACTGAGTCAGTCCTCTGTCAGGCAGGAATAATCTACTTCTGTGAAAAAGCAGAAAGGATTTGTGAAGATCTCTGGCCCTGCGGAGCTGCAGTATGGCGGCCTGGTGCGCTGTGTGTGTGTCCCTCACATGTCACATGTCACATGTCAGGGGTATCGAGTGGCGGCTCTGATGCTATTTTCAGAGGTGGGGGCAGATGACTGGAAGGCTGTGAGGGAATGAGCCGCGAGGCCGATATGGACAAGGTCCTCTGCTTTATTTTACTGTTTGGGAGGTTCATCCGCGCTCAGGGGGTGACTGGGCCTTCCTTTAGGGTTCTGGGCTTGGTTCTCCTGAGATTTTGTGGAAGCTTCCGGATGCGCCTGGATTCTGAGGGTGCTCTTAGGGAGTGTTCTGGTGCAGGGGCTGTGAGCAAGCATTCCTCGAACGGATTCATTTATTTCTGTTCAGCGGCTGTGCTGAAGCGACTGCTTGATACTGTAGCGTTAGCACTGCTGGCGCTATAACCCCGTTGCATTCTGTTCATAGCAGCCTGCGGTGTTTGTCTTGCTCTGTGGTGGCAGGACACACTGCGGGGTTGATGATGGGAAGTGTCCTTTTGTGTTCAGGGTTTGGGCTGCTAGCATCAGGGGGACTTGGAGGGGCTAAATACAGAAGGACCTGACGCCTCTTGGCTTCGTTCGGATGCTAAATAGGATCCATGACTCTTGGACGGATCATCTTTACACTTTTGGGGTCGGAGTTTTGTGTGCGGTCTTTGTCCTTCTCTCATTGTTGAGTTAAGGTCATTGGTTAGGCCTGCGTTTATCTCATTAAAAAAATAAATAAAAATCATAATGGTAATGATTCTGAGATGATGGAGGCTGTGTTTGTCCGTCTGACGGGGACTGGGTCTCTGACTCCTGCCCTGGCTGATTACAGGTGGTGGAACAAGGCATGTTTGTGAAGCACTGTAAGGTGGAGGTGTACCTGACGGAGCTGAAACTGTGTGAAGGCAGCAACACGGACAACATGGTGACCAGAAGGTTCAGTAAAGCAGACACCATCGGTAAGGGTTGCCATAGAGACCTGCTAGCCAACCAGCTGCCCTCCTCCTGCTGCTCTTCTTCTGTGTTTCTGTTCTTATTACGTGTAAGTCCTGAAGAGCTGCTTTGTGTGTCGGACTGTAGATGTGTTACAGTGGACACTGACGTATTGCTGTAGATGTGTTATAGTGAACACTGACGTATTGCTGTAGATGTGTTACAGTGAACACTGACGTATTGCTGTAGATGTGTTACAGTGAACACTGACGTATTGCTGTAGATGTGTTACAGTAAACACTGACGTATTGCTGTAGATGTGTTGCAGTGAATACTGAGGTATTGCTGTAGATGTGTTGCAGTGAACACTGATGTATTGCTCTATATGTGTTACAGTGAACACTGACGTATTGCTGTAGATGTGTTACAGTGGACACTGGCGTATTGCTGTAGATGTGTTACAGTGAACACTGAGGTATTGCTGTAGATGTGTTACAGTGAACACTGACGTATTGCTGTAGATGTGTTATATGAACACTGACGTATTGCTGTAGATGTGTTATATGAACACTGAGGTATTGCTGTATATGTGTTACAGTGAACACTGACGTATTGCTGTAGATGTGTTACAGTGGACACTGGCGTATTGCTGTAGATGTGTTACAGTGAACACTGAGGTATTGCTGTAGATGTGTTACAGTGAACACTGACGTATTGCTGTAGATGTGTTACAGTGAACACTGACGTATTGCTGTAGATGTGTTGCAGTGAATACTGAGGTATTGCTGTAGATGTGTTATGTGAACACTGATGTATTGCTGTAGATGTGTTATATGAACACTGAGGTATTGCTGTAGATGTGTTACAGTAAACACTGAGGTATTGCTGTAGATGTGTTACAGTAAACACTGAGGTATTGCTGTATATGTGTTACAGTGAACACTGACGTATTGCTGTAGATGTGTTACAGTGAACACTGAGGTATTGCTGTAGATGTATTACAGTGGACACTGGCGTATTGCTGTAGATGTGTTACAGTGGACACTGGCGTATTGCTGTAGATGTGTTACAGTGAACACTGAGGTATTGCTGCAGATGTTAAATGTGAACACTGAGGTATTGCTGTAGATGTGTTACAGTGAACACTGAAGTATTTCTGTAGATGTGTTACAGTGAACACAGAGGTATTGCTGTAGATGTGTTACAGTAAACACTGAGGTATTGCTGTAGATCTGTTACAGTGAACACTGTGGTATTGCTGTAGATGTGTTACAGTCAACACTGAGGTATTGCTGTAGATGTGTTACAGTGGGCACCGAGGTATTGCTGTAGATGTGTTACAGTGGAAACTGACGTATTGCTATAGATGTGTTACAGTGGACACTGAGATATTGCTGTAGATGTGTTACAGTGAACACTGAGGTATTGCTGTAGATCTGTTACAGTGAACATTGTGGTATTGCTGTAGATGTGTTACAGTAAACACTGAGGTATTGCTGTAGATCTGTTACAGTGAACACTGTGGTATTGCTGTAGATGTGTTACAGTGAACACTGAAGTATTTCTGTAGATGTGTTACAGTGAACACTGAGTTATTGCTGTACATGTGTTACAGTAAACACTGAGGTATTGCTGTAGATCTGTTACAGTGAACACTGTGGTATTGCTGTAGATGTGTTACAGTCAACACTGAGGTATTGCTGTAGATGTGTTACAGTGGGCACCGAGGTATTGCTGTAGATGGGTTACAGTGGACACTGACGTATTGCTGTAGATGTGTTACAGTGGACACTGAGGTATTGCTGTAGATGTGTTACAGTGAACACTGAGGTATTGCTGTAGATCTGTTACAGTGAACATTGTGGTATTGCTGTAGATGTGTTACAGTGAACACTGAGTTATTGCTGTACATGTGTTACAGTGAACACTGACGTATTGCTGTAGATGTGTTATGTGAACACTGAGGTATTGCTAGAGATGTGTTTTGTGAACACTGATTTATTGCTGTAGATATGGTACAGTGAACACTGAGGTATTGCTGTAGATGTGTTACAGTGAACACTGAGGTATTGCTGTAGATGTGTTACAGTGAACACTGATTTATTGCTGTAGATGTGTGATGTGAACACTGAGGTATTGCTATAGATGTGTTATGTGAACACTGAGGTATTGCTATAGATGTGTTTTGTGAACACTGATTTATTGCTGTCGATATGTTACAGTGAACACTGAGGTATTGCTGTAGATGTGTTACAGTGGACACTGACGTATTGCTGTAGAAGTGTTACAGTGAACACTGACGTATTGCTGTAGATTTGTTGCAGTGAATACTGAGGTATTGCTGTAGATGTGTTATGTGAACACTGATGTATTGCTGCAGATGTGTTACAGTGAACACTGACGTATTGCTGTAGATGTGTTACAGTGAACACTGAGGTATTGCTGTAGATGTGTTACAGTAGACACTGGCGTATTGCTGTAGATGTGTTACAGTGAACACTGAGGTATTGTTGCAGATGTGTTATGTGAACACTGAGGTATTGCTGTAGATGTGTTACAGTGAACACTGAAGTATTTCTGTAGATGTCTTACAGTGAACACAGAGGTATTGCTGTAGATGTGTTACAGTAAACACTGAGGTATTGCTGTAGATCTGTTACAGTGAACACTGTGGTATTGCTGTAGATGTGTTACAGTGGACACCGAGGTATTGCTATAGATGTGTTACAGTGGACACTGACGTATTGCTGTAGATGTGTTACAGTGGACACTGACGTATTGCTGTAGATGTGTTACAGTGAACACTGAGGTATTGCTGTAGATGTGTTACAGTGAACACTGAGGTATTGCTGTAGATCTGTTACAGTGAACACTGAGGTATTGCTGTAGATGTGTTACAGTGGACACTGACGTGTTGCTGTAGATGTGTTACAGTGAACACTGATTTATTGCTGTAGATGTGTTATGTGAACACTGATTTATTGCTGTCGATATGTTACAGTGAACACTGAGGTATTGCTGTAGATGTGTTACAGTGGACACTGACGTATTGCTGTAGATGTGTTATAGTGAACACTGACGTATTGCTGTAGATGTGTTACAGTGAACACTGAGGTATTGCTGTAGATCTGTTACAGTGAACACTGTGGTATTGCTGTAGATGTGTTACAGTGAACACTGAGGTATTGCTGTAGATGTGTGACAGTGAACACTGAGGTATTTCTATAGATGTGTTATGTGAACACTGACGTATTGCTGTAGATGTGTTACAGTGAACACAGAGGTATTGCTGTAGATCTGTTACAGTGAACACTGTGGTATTGCTGTAGATGTGTCACAGTGAACACTGAGGTATTGCTGTAGATGTGTTACAGTGGACACTGACGTGTTGCTGTAGATGTGTTACAGTGAACACTGATTTATTGCTGTAGATGTGTTATGTGAACACTGAGGTATTGCTGTAGATGTGTTACAGTGAACAGGGAGGTATTGCTGTAGATGTGTTATGTGAACACTGATTTATTGCTGTAGATGTGTTATGTGAACACTGAGGTATTGCTGTAGATGTGTTACAGTGAACACTGTGGTATTGCTGTAGATGTGTTACAGTGAACACTGAGGTATTGCTGTAGATGTGTTACAGTGAACACTGAGGTATTGCTGTAGATGTGCTTCAGTGAACACTGACGTATTGCTGTAGATGTGTTGCAGTGAACACTGAAGTATTGCTGTAGATGTGTTGCAGTGAACACTGACGTATTGCTGTAGATGTGTTGCAGTGAACACTGAAGTATTGCTGTAGATGTGTTACAGTGAACACTGAGGTATTGCTGTAGATGTGTGACAGTGGACACCGAGGTATTGCTATAGATGTGTTACAGTGAACACTGTGGTATTGCTGTAGATGTGTTACAGTGAACACTGAGGTATTGCTGTAGATGTGTTACAGTGAACACTGAGGTATTGCCGTAGATTTGTTATTTGAACACTGAGGTATTGCTGTAGATGTGTTACAGTGAACAGGGAGGTATTGCTGTAGATGTGTTATGTGAACACTGATTTATTGCTGTAGATGTGTTATGTGAACACTGAGGTATTGCTGTAGATGTGTTATGTGAACACTTGATTTATTGCTGTAGATGTGTTACAGTGAACACTGAGGTATTGCTGTAGATGTGTTACAGTGAACACTGAGGTATTGCTGTAGATGTGTTACAGTGAACACTGAGGTATTGCTGTAGATGTGTTTCAGTGAACACTGAGGTATTGCTGTACATGTGTTACAGTGAGCACAGAGGTATTGCAGTAAATATGTTAAAATAGACACTGAGGTATTGCTGTAGATTTGTTATTTGAACACTGAGGTATTGCTGTAGATGTGTTACAGTGAACACTGGTGTATTGCTGTAGATGTGTTATGTGAACACTGAGGTATTGCTGAAGATGTGTTACAGTGAACACTGAGGTATTGCTGTAGATGTGCAATGTGAACACTGATTTATTGCTGTAGATGTGTTATATGAACACTGAGGTGTTGCTGTACATGTGTTACAGTGAACACTGACGTATTGCTGTAGATGTGTTACAGTGAACACTGAGGTATTGCTGTAGATCTGTTACAGTGAACACTGTGGTATTGCTGTAGATGTGTTACAGTCAACACTGATGTATTGCTGTAGATGTGTTACAGTGAACACTGAGGTATTGCTGTAGATGTGTTATGTGAACACTGAGGTGTTGCTGTACATGTGTTACAGTGAACACTGAGGTATTGCTGTAGATGTGTTATGTGAACACTGACGTATTGCTGTAGATGTGTTACAGTGAACACTGAGGTATTGCTGTAGATCTGTTACAGTGAACACTGTGGTATTGCTGTAGATGTGTTACAGTCAACACTGATGTATTGCTGTAGATGTGTTACAGTGAACACTGAGGTATTGCTGTAGATGTGTTTCAGTGAACACTGACGTATTGCTGTAGATGTGTTGCAGTGAACACTGAAGTATTGCTGTAGATGTGTTGCAGTGAACACTGACGTATTGCTGTAGATGTGTTGCAGTGAACACTGAAGTATTGCTGTAGATGTGTTGCAGTGAACACTGAGGTATTGCTTCTGGGTAGTTTGGTGGGATCTGAAAATTGTAAGCTGAAATAATTTTTTAATGAATTAAATTATACATGCGCGTGCACACACGCACTCATACATCCTTGGAGGCAAGATGTACGCCGCAAGTATTCAGGCCCTGATTCATTTTTGTTGAATTTAACACTGAACTCCGCAGGCCGAAAATGACTAATATGATTGAAAGCAGAGACTGTGCTCTAATTTCCACATCCTCTGAGTTGTGACGCTTATTACACTGTATCCCTTTTCAAATACAGTCGACCTGCACCAGCCACACTGGAGAAAGTCCTCATCTTAGCAAGTCATCAAATGTTAACTTAAAATTAGGTTTCACATTATCATTTGCTTGACAAGTGAGTTTTTTTATTCCATTGGCAAATTTGGAAATTAATCAAAAGTATATCACCTCATTGGCAAAGTATTTGTTTTACTTAGAAAAAAGGTGCTGTATATTTGTGCTTAAAGTGTAAATATAAAATCATAATGCTTGGTCAGATTAAAAACTTTTCTGATTTTTGCAGTGCAGCGTTGTTTAAAGTTGAGGTTGTTGGCAATAGTCCTTGTCTCTGAGTCCTCACTAATGCAGGAACCGCTGACTAAGGCCTCTTGTGAGAGAGTGCACATGTGACCCCTGCATGACCTCCCGCTACCCCTCAGACTCCATCGAGAAGGAGATGCGTCAGCTATTCAGTATACCCAACGAGAAGGAGACCCGACTGTGGAACAAGTACATGAGCAGCACCTTCGAGCCCCTGACCAAGCCTGACAGCACCATACAGGATGCAGGACTGTACCAAGGGCAGGTATGGAGCTCTGAACCCTGACGCACACACTGAGCGTTAGCCCCACCCCGCACACTCGCTGTAACACTCACACGCTCAGTGTAATATCTGCACGCTCAGCGTAACACTCACACGCTCAGTGCAAAACCAGCACATTCAGCGCAACAATCACACGCTCAGTGTAACACCAGCACACTCACCGTAACACTCCCACATTCAGCGTAACACTCCCACACTCGGCGTAACACCAGCACCCTCAGTGTAACACTCACACACTCAGTGTAACACCAGCACAGTCAGCGTAACACACACTCAGTGCAACAGCAGCACACTCAGCGTAACACTCACACTCTCAGCGTAACACCCACACACTCAGCCTGACACCCAGATACTTAGCGTAACACGTGCACACTCAGTGAAACACATGCGCACTCAGCACACTCAGCGTAACACTCACACACTCAGTGTAACACCAGCACAGTCAGCGTAACACACACTCAGTGCAACAGCAGCACACTCAGCGTAACACTCACACTCTCAGCGTAACACCAGCACACTCAGCGTAACACTCACACGCTCAGCGTAACACCAGCACACTCAGCGTAACACTCACATGCTCAGTGCAACAGCAGCACACTCAGCGTAACACTCACACGCTCAGCGTATCACCAGCACACTCAGCGTAACACTCACACACTCAGTTTAACACTCACACGCTCAGTTTAGCACTCACACACTCAGCGTAACACTCACACACTCAGTGTAACACCAGCACACTCAGCGTAACACTTACACGCTCAGTGCAACAGCAGCACACTCAGCGTAACACTCACACGCTCAGCGTAACACCAGCACACTCAGCGTAACACTCACACACTCAGCGTCACAACAGCACACTCAGCGTTACACTCACACGCTCAGTTTAACACCAGCACACTCAGCGTAACACGCACACGCTCAGTGCAACACCAGCACACTCAGCGTAACACTCACACCCTCAGTGCAACAGCAGCACACTCAGCGTAACACTCACATGCTCAGTGCAACAGCAGCACACTCAGCATAACACACGCTCAGTGCAACACCAGCACACTCAGCGTAACACTCACATGCTCAGTGCAACACCAGCACACTCAGCGTAACACTCACATGCTCAGTGCAACACCAGCACACTCAGCGTAACACACACACGTTCAGTGCATTAGCAGCACACTCAGCGTAACACTCACATGCTCAGTGTAACACCAGCACACTCAGCGTAACACTCACATGCTCTGCGCAACAGCAGCACACTCAGCGTAACACTCACACGCTCAGTGCAACAGCAGCACACTCAGCGTAACACTCACACACTCAGTGTAACACCAGCACACTCATGGTAACACCCACACACTCAGCCTGACACCCAGATACTTCGTGTAACACGTGCACACTCAGTGAAACACATGCTAACTCAGCACACTCAGCGTAACACTCACACACTCAGTGTAACACCAGCACAGTCAGCGTAACACTCACACGCTCAGCGTAACACCAGCACACTCAGCGTAACACTCACACACTCAGCGTAACACTAGCACACTCAGCGTAACACTCACACGCTCAGTTTAACACCAGCACACTCAGCGTAACACGCACACGCTCAGTGCAACACCAGCACACTCAGCGTAACACTCACACCCTCAGTGCAACAGCAGCACACTCAGCGTAACACTCACATGCTCAGTGCAACAGCAGCACACTCAGCATAACACACGCTCAGTGCAACACCAGCACACTCAGCGTAACACTCACATGCTCAGTGCAACACCAGCACACTCAGCGTAACACTCACATGCTCAGTGCAACACCAGCACACTCAGCGTAACACACACACGCTCAGTGCATTAGCAGCACACTCAGCGTAACACTCACATGCTCAGTGTAACACCAGCACACTCAGCGTAACACTCACATGCTCTGCGCAACAGCAGCACACTCAGCGTAACACTCACACGCTCAGTGCAACAGCAGCACACTCAGCGTAACACTCACACACTCAGTGTAACACCAGCACACTCATGGTAACACCCACACACTCAGCCTGACACCCAGATACTTCGCGTAACACGTGCACACTCAGTGAAACACATGCTAACTCAGCACACTCAGCGTAACACTCACACACTCAGTGTAACACCAGCACAGTCAGCGTAACACTCACACGCTCAGCGTAACACCAGCACACTCAGCGTAACACTCACACACTCAGCGTAACACTAGCACACTCAGCGTAACACTCACTTGCTCAGTGTAACACCAGCACACTCAGCGTAACACTCACATGCTCAGTGCAACAGCAGCACAGTCAGCGTAACACTCACACGCTCAGTGTATCACCAGCACACTCAGCGTAACACTCACACGCTCAGCGTAACACCAGCACACTCAGCGTAACACTCGCACGCTCCGTGTAACACCAGCACACTCAGCGTAACACTCACACGCTCAGCGTAACACCAGCACACTCAGCGTAACAATCACACGCTCAGTGCAACACCAGCACACTCAGCGTAACACTCACACGCTCAGTGTAACACCAGCACGCTCAGTTTAGCACTCACACACTCAGCGTAACACTCACACGCTCAGTGCAACAGCAGCACACTCAGCGTAACACTCTCACGCTCAGCGTAACACCAGCACACTCAGCGTAACACTCGCACGCTCCGTGTAACACCAGCACACTCAGCGTAACACGCACACGCTCAGCGTTACACCAGCACACTCAGCGTAACACTCACACACTCAGCGCAACACCAGCACACTCAGCGTAACAATCACACGCTCAGTGCAACACCAGCACACTCAGCGTAACACTCACACGCTCAGTGCAACACCAGCACACTCAGCGTAACACACACACACTCAGTGCAACACCAGCACACTCCGCATAACACTCACACGCTCAGTGTAACACCAGCACACTCGGCGTAACACTCACACACTCAGTGTAACACCAGCACACTCAGCGTAACACTCACATGCTCTCTGCAACAGCAGCACACTCAGCGTAACACTCACATGCTCAGTGTAACACCAGCACACTCCGCATAACACTCACACACTCAGTGTAATACCAGCACACTCAGCGTAACACTCACATGCTCTGTGCAACAGCAGCACACTCAGCGTAACACTCACATACTCTGTGTAACGCCAGCACACTCCGCATAACACTCGCACACTCAGTGTAACACCAGCACACTCAGCGTAACACTCACACACTCAGTGTAACACCAGCACGCTCAGCGGAACACTCACACGCTCAGTGCAACAGCAGCACACTCAGCGTAACACTCACATACTCTGTGTAACGCCAGCACGCTCAGCGTAGCACTCACACGCTACGTGCAACACCAGCACACTCAGCGTAACACTGACATACTCTGTGTAACGCCAGCACACTCAGCGTAACACTCACACGCTCCGTGCAACACCAGCACACTCAGCGTAACACTCACACGCTCATTGCAAGAGCAGCACACTCAGCGTAACACTCACATACTCTGTGTAACGCCAGCACACTCAGCGTAACACTCACACGCTCAGTGCAACAGCAGCACACTCAGCGTAACACTCACATGCTCGGTGTATCGCCAGCACACTCAGCGTAACACGCACATGCTCAGTGTAACACCAGCACACTCAGCGTAACACTCACACACTCAGTGCAACAGCAGCACACTCAGCGTAACACGCACATGCTCAGTGTAACACCAGCACACTCAGCGTAACACTCACATGCTCGGTGTAACGCCAGCACACTCAGTGTAACACTCACATGCTCAGTGTAACACCAGCACACTCAGCGTAACACGCACACACTCAGTGCAACAGCAGGACACTCAGCGTAACGCTCACACACTCAGTGTAACACCAGCACCCTCAGCATAACACTCACACACTCAGTGCAACAGCAACACACTCAGTGCAACAGTAGCGCACTCAGCATAACACTCACACGCTCAGTGTAACAGCAACACACTCTGTGCAACAGTAGCGCACTCAGCATAACACTCATACGCTCAGTGCAACAGCAACACACTCAGTGCAACAGTAGCGCACTCAGCATTACACTCATACGCTCAGTGCAACAGCAACACACTCAGTGCAACAGTAGCGCACTCAGCATTACACTCATACGCTCAGTGCAACAGCAACACACTCAGTGCAACAGTAGCGCACTCAGCATAACACTCACACGCTCAGTGTAACACCAGCACACTCATCGTAACACTCACACACTCCGCCTGACACCCAGACACTCAGTGCAGCACCTGCACACTCAGCGTAACATGCAAACTCAGTATAACACCTGCACGCTCAGCGTAACACTCAGTTCAGCTGAGCTCGCACGCTCAATTCGGGGCTTGTAGCCACCCACAGAAAATGCAAGTGCTGAAGTTGTGTGAAGAACTTATGGAGGGTGGGGAAATGGCATTTTTCTGACCCAGTGTGTGTTTTTCCTGAGCTAGCAGTTGGCCTGGATGGGGCAAAACAATCTGTATTATCTGTGTTCAGATTCCTCTCTTCAGACATTGCATTTGCACAATGTTTCCCAACAGAAACATTTTACTTCAGTGCCGCAGGATTTAGTCCTATCAGGAGTGCAATTATTCGACATCTCTCTTCAAAGTGAGAAGGGACCAATTGTTCTCTATAAGTCTTCTAGAATAATATTATCCTCTACACCCTTTGCAGTCTCTCTCATGCAGTTTATTTTGTGTAAAAAATGCAGTTTTATCACCTGTATTCCATTTTCAGTCCCAAAGGACTGTCAAATCGAATTATGTCCGCTGATTGGCTGCATTGAATCAGGGTGAAGCCAGCAGTATGGCACAGAAGCTGATTGGCTGAACGCGAGGAATGGTGAACACGCTGTGCTCTTGTGTGAGAGCGTCTCATGTCTGCAGGGGCTCTCTCTGAGGCGTCTGTATGAAACTGACTCTGAGACGGTTGTCCTCGCAGGTTCTGGTCATAGAGCAGAAGAACGAGGACGGGACCTGGCCCAGAGGCTCTTCGGTGTCCAGGTGAATCTGCAGCTCTGACCCTGCTGTCGTTTGGGCATCACCTGCGGGTGTGGGGGGGTCTGGTTTGGGCTGAGCTTCAGATGGGACCGGACATGGGGATGGATTCATGGTGCTGTCCACTGTTATCGTGATGACTACCATTTTTTAATTGAATTCAGAGAAGAGTTTGGTTCTCAGAAGACTGTGAGATTTCCTCACGTCTGTTTTTCTCAAGATTCTGCTGGTGACAGTGTTGTCATATGAGTTCGAATTTCCAAAAATCCCTGATGTCTGTGGTCCTGTTCCAGTGCGGCCTGAGTTTCTAACCGAGCGTCTTCACGGAAACCAGACTGTATTTGTGTCTTGTCAGATCATGTCTGTGTTTGTTAGCCTATTAGCTTGGAGCGCTTACAGTAAATTAAGCAAGGACATTGTTAGTGTCTCACAGCACATACGCCTCCATACATGACAGAATCCAACTTCTTTCACTGTCTTTCACAGCATGACAATCGTACATTGAGGTAGCAGGTTTGAGTTCGCGGTCCCGTTGTGAACATTACATTATTTCATTATCCTGGAGCGTGTGATTGCAGCTGGGAGATTCCCTGGGATGTGAGAAGAAAGAACATCTCTGTACACCTGATGTGATCCCTTGTTCCATCTCTCCTTCGCTCGTGGTTATTCCTCCTCATTTATTTCTCTGTTAACTTTCTGATTCATGCTATTTTCCTTATTTCTCTGCTTGCATTTCTGCGTTAATATTAATCTAGTTTTTTTCTTTAAGCTCCTCTTATTATCTTTCAAGGTCCTCAGTCACTTCCAACCTGTCCACTGTGCCAAACATCTCCCCCTCAGCTCTCTCCAACAGTTATAGCAGCTTCAACAACAGGAAGTAAGCAGTGGGTGTGGCGTGAGGGGGCGTGGCTTGCTGTGGTCACATGCTTTGTTAAGATGGTGTGGGTGGGACTGCGCCAAACCCTTTTTACCACAGGCGCTGTGTTGTGCTGTGTGTAAACGGCTGCTGTGCCCCCTGGCGTGTTGGTACAGATGGTCTTTAGGGATGATTTCCATGTGCAGTGAGTTGTAATCGTGCATGTGTGTGACACCTGTGTGTTGCGTGTTGGAACCCCTGACTGGTCAGCGCAGGATCACATGGTGGAGTTTCCTGCGCATGTGATGAGCTGTAGGGTCGGGTGGCAGATGGGGACGGAGTCAGGCTGGGGAAATGGGCTCTGGGGGAGAGAAATATCAGCAGGTGGGATGGAAGGGAGCTTTCGCTGGTGCGGGAGGTGGAGTGGCGCAGGATCGATACGGTCGGACTCGCCTCTCTGCACATCTGTCTCTGGAACCAAACTCCTCCACGTGGGTTTGACTGTCCCTTTTATTCTCTTCTCTTTGCCTCTTCCTCTTAATCTGTCCATCTCTCCTCCTCTCCTCACTCTCTCTGTCCTGTTCCTGTCCTTTGTCTGTCATGCTGGAGCCATCCTCAGGTCTTGTCTTTGCCCTCCTGATATACAGTATTTATTCTGCGCCTCCTGTGAAGCTAGGAAGGCGCAGGCTGGGCGCGCTAACTGCACCAGTTTCACTGAACTACAGCTCCCATAATGCAGTGGGAGGGAGCAGGAAGTGAAGGAGCTGAGGGGTCAGGGGAGGCCAGAATGCCTTCTTGCTTTAATGATTTCGTAACTGCAGTGTGAGCACACATTCCCATGAGGAATAAACGGAGAAGACCAAAGGCTGGGCTCCCTCCAGCCTGCCGAAACTCTCAGCTCTGCCCTCCGTGGAGCTCTCGCTCCCTCGCTCCCTCTCTCTCTCCCTCTTTCTTTAGCGCATGCAGGCTGTCGACTGCGCTGTCTGGCAGAGTAGCTCTATAAATAGAGAGCTGCTGCGCGCATCAGGGCAGTGATGTCACTGGACCCTGCAAATTCTCCTGCCTCACCTGTCACTGCACACAGTGCCTGCACTGCATTTCTCTCTCTCTCTCTCTCTCTCTCTCTCTCTCTCTCTCTCTCTCTCCCTCAGTCTCTTTAAAATCTCTTTATTTTTCTCTGTGTTCTCTCTGATTGCTCTCCCTGTCTCTCACTCTTGTCCCTTCTGTCAGTCCCCCTGCAGCCGGGAGAAAAGGGGGGGAGAGAGAGAGCGAGAGAGAGATCAGGGGGAGAGAGAGAGAGAGAGGGAGAGAGAGAGAGCGAGAGCGGGGGGAGGGAGAGAGAAAGCGAGAGAGAGAGTGGGGGGGAGAGAGAGCGAGAGAGAGAGTGGGGGGGAGAGAGAGCGAGAGAGAGAGTGGGGGGGAGAGAGAGCGAGAGCGGGGGGGAGGGAGAGAGAGAGCGGGGGAGAGAGAGGGAGAGCGAGAGCGGGGGGGAGGGAGGGAGAGAGAGAGCGAGAGCGGGGGGGAGGGAGAGAGAGAGCGAGAGAGAGAGCGGGGGGGAGAGAGAGAGAGAGGGAGAGAGAGAGCGAGAGAGCGATCGGGGGAGAGAGCGAGAGCGGGGGGGAGAGAGAGAGAGAGAGGGAGAGAGAGAGAGCGAGAGCGGGGGGAGGGAGAGAGAAAGCGAGAGAGAGAGTGGGGGGGAGAGAGAGCGAGAGAGAGAGCGGGGGGTAGAGAGAGGGAGAGAGAGAGGGAGGAGAGAGAGGGAGAGCGAGAGCGGGGGGGAGGGAGGGAGAGAGAGAGCGAGAGAGAGAGCGGGGGGGAGAGAGAGAGAGAGGGAGAGAGAGGGAGAGAGAGAGCGAGAGAGCGATCAGGGGAGAGAGAGAGAGAGCGAGAGCGGGGGGAAGAGAGGGAGAGAGAGAGAGCGGGGGGGAGAGAGAGAGAGAGGGAGAGAGAGAGCGAGAGAGCGATCAGGGGGAGAGAGAGAGAGAGCGAGAGCGGGGGGAAGAGAGGGAGAGAGAGAGCGAGAGAGAGAGCGGGGGGGAGGAGAGAGGGAGAGAGAGAGCGAGAGAGAGAGCGGGGGGGAGAGAGAGAGAGAGGGAGAGAGAGGGAGAGAGAGAGCGAGAGAGCGATCAGGGGGAGAGAGAGAGAGAGCGAGAGCGGGGGGAAGAGAGGGAGAGAGAGAGAGCGGGGGGAGAGAGAGGGAGAGAGAGAGCGAGAGAGAGAGCGGGGGGGAGAGAGAGCGAGAGAGAGAGCGAGAGAGAGAGCGGGGGGGAGAGAGAGAGAGAGGGAGAGAGAGGGAGAGAGAGAGCGAGAGAGCGATCAGGGGGAGAGAGAGAGAGAGCGAGAGCGGGGGAAGAGAGGGAGAGAGAGAGAGCGGGGGGAGAGAGAGAGAGAGAGAGAGCGAGCGCGGGGGGGAGGGGCGGCGCCGCAGTGCTAACGCGATGCCTGTGCAGCCGTACTGCGATGCTGCTATGCTGCTGGTGGTGCTTTAGAGAGTGTGTGCAGTTGGACGGGCGGGTGGAGAGCCGTACTGAAGGCCGGGCGTTAAACTCTGGGTACATCTGCCTGCTGCTGCTTACGGGGAGCTTCTCTTCACATCTCCGACTCCTCCATATACTTTAACCTGCTTTTACTCCTTTAATTTGCCAAAACTAGCTAATCAGTTTGTTTTCATAGTTGTTTGTTTAAGCTCATTTGTCAAACATTTGTTTGACATTTGACATTCATTTGTTTGAGTTTTCTGCCTAGTTTCCCGCCCTGGACGTGTGATGAATTTACTCGTCTCGATGTGACTAACGCTGCTAGTCTTTGGTGTGTTTGTTCAGGTGACTTGGTTTTGTTGTACGTTCCCTCATGTGAATGTGCTGTCTTACCTCCGCAGTGTAAAAAACTCCAACTACTGCGTCCCAGCCTACCCTCCCTATAACAGCTACGAGTGTCCGGAGCCGAGCCACTGCAGTGAGCGGCCCGGGCTCTGCGGGCTGTGTAACCTGGGCAACACCTGCTTCATGAACTCCGCTGTGCAGGTAACGCAAAAACGCTCTTACGCGCACTGTAACACTCACACTACAACACTCACCCTAACACACTTTAACACTCACACTCTAACACTCACTCTCTTATGCACACTCTAACACTCACACTCTTACACACACTCTAGCACTCACACTCTTACACACACTCTGACACTCACTCTCTAACACTCACACTTTTAACCTAACACTCACTCTCTAACACACACTAACACTCCCCCTAACACTCTCACTCTAACACTCACTCTGACACTCACTCTCTAACACTCACACTTTTACACTCTAACACTCACTCTCTAACA
Organism: Gymnothorax reevesii; assembly: GCA_029721435.1. Taxonomy (NCBI): domain Eukaryota; kingdom Metazoa; phylum Chordata; class Actinopteri; order Anguilliformes; family Muraenidae; genus Gymnothorax; species Gymnothorax reevesii. The sequence goes on along the minus strand of CM056593.1, from coordinate 691,214 downwards.
CACACTAACACTCCCCCTAACACTCACACTCTTACACTCACTCTGACTCTCACTCTCTAACACTCACTCTCTTACGCACACTCTAACACTCACTCTCTAACACTCACACTCCAACACACTCTAACACTCACTCTCTAACACACACTAACACTCACTCTCTAACACTCACACTCCAACACACACTAACACTCACTCTCTAACACTCACACTCCAACACACTCTAACACTCACTCTCTAACACACACTAACACTCACCCTAACACTCACACTCTAATACACACTCTAACACTCACTCTCTAACACACACTAACTCTCACTCTAACACTCACTCTCTAACACACACTAACTCTCACTCTAACACTCACTCTCTAACATTCACACTCTAACACTCACTCTCTAACACTCACACTCTTACACTCACTCTCTAACACTCACTACTCACTCTAACACTCACTCTAATACTCATACTTAAGCTCCAACGCAAACTTCAGTACACCCACTTACACAAACTCACAGAAACGCACAGATGTTCAGCTGTACCTATGAGGATGTTGCACTGAGTTGATTTCATTCTCTACAGCCTTTCCGGAACCCAAACTGCAACATAATTTCGCCAAACTATTATCTTCACCTGCCCCAACCTGCACCGTAACTCTAACTCTAACCGATTAGCCATAATCCTCTGCAATCCTGCAAGGACCACCTGAAACGTCCTCTCAATGTTGTAGATCCTTGAGAATTGGTTCTCACAAGTATAGCTGTACAAGCCCACACGCACACACACACAGATTCACACAATATCTTTATTCCTGCATCTTTATTCTCTTTCTTTTTTGACATTTGATCGAAACGCAATTTGACATTCAGTCCCATGATGCAGCTGGTGTGTCTCTCAGTTTGAGTAAAGTGCTTCTGAGAAACGATGCATCGCTGCTCCCAACTGTTCGCCGTTGGTACAGCAGCAAATCAGAAACACAGACGCGCAAGATCTTGCCGCTTGGCCATATGGCAGCTCTGGTTACTGTATCATTTTCTATTGCATTCCTCTCTTTTTGACATTTGATTGCTATTTAACTGAACATTTGATTGACATTTGATTGCGCATTTGATTGATATTTGATTGGATTTTTGATTGATTGATAATTTGATTGCACATTTGATTGATATTTGAAATTAAACTGAACATTTGATTAACATTTGATTGATATTTGATTGCACATTTGATTGATATTTGATTGGATTTTGATTGATATTTGATTGCACATTTGATTGATATTTCATTGGATTTTCGATTGGACACTTGTACCCACGACACCACTGTCACATCTTGAGTTTTGGGGCACGCTCTTGACCGCTCGCAGTTCTCCCTCCACAGTGTCTTAGCAACACCCCGCCGCTCACGGAGTACTTCCTGCGGGACGCGCACCAGGAGGAGCTGAACACGGACAACCCCCTGGGCATGTGCGGGGAGATCGCTAAAGCGTACGCCGAGCTGGCGAAGCAGGTGTGGTGCGGGAAGTACAGCTATGTCACCCCCAGGCCTTTCAAGGTGATCCCTGCACCGCAAACTTGTGTGTCAATTATCTTTCAACAATGTTCTGGCTCATGTGTGGTTTGGTGTGCAGTTGGGTCAGTTAGGTGCGTAAAACAGGCAGAGGTGTATGAACCGATCTCTCTCACGAGGTCTCGGAGACCCTGAGCTGTGTGTGTGCCCGTGTGTGTGCGCGTATGTGTGCGTGCGCTCGAGTGTGTGTGTGTGTGTGTGTGTGTGTGTGTGTGTGTGTATTTGGTGTTCATTGGTGCTTCACCCCCCCCTCCCCCCCCCCAGACGCAGGTGGGTCGCTTCGCCCCTCAGTTTTCGGGATACCAGCAGCAGGACTCCCACGAGCTGCTAGCATTCCTGCTGGACGGACTACATGAGGACCTTAACCGCATCCGCAAAAAACCCTACATCCAGCTGAAGGACGCCGAGGGCCGGCCTGACAAGGTAGAGCTAAACCCCCCCCCATAACGCATCACCATCAATTTCAGCTGAGGTCACGCTGAGTTTATTAAATTAAGCAGAGCTTCTCCCACAGGGCACATTGCGGTTAATACTACTTGCTCAATGTCTGCATTGAACTGAATGCGGCTTTGCCACAAGGCCTTAGGCCACCCCGTGGTGTCCCCTCATCTGCTGGGACACCATACCTGCCCAAACTGTCCGACAGGAAGCATCAGATTCTGAATGTATTCCTGCAGGAATATAATGAGGGTTAGCGCACCTTTATCCAGTGCCAGAGTGGTATGTAGCATCTCTGTGCGTTTTAGAAAGGTTTCATTAGCGTAGACATGCAGTGACTCCTCATGTTGTGTATGTTTTTTTAATGGAAAACTGGACCATAAGGATTTTTTTTTCTGAATTAATTTGGGCTTCAGTGGGGAAATTAACTCCTCCTATATGCTTTATGTTGACCTCTGACCTTTCACTCCTGTGAAGGTTGTAGCAGAGGAGGCGTGGGAGAACCACATAAAAAGGAACGACTCCATCATCGTGGACATCTTCCACGGCCTCTTCAAGTCCACGCTGGTGTGTCCCATCTGCTCCAAGGTTTCAGTGACCTTCGACCCCTTCTGCTACTTGACGC
>CM056593.1:685000-688487 GCA_029721435.1 Gymnothorax reevesii | reverse complement strand
GCATGACTAAGTTCACGGTCTCCTTGTTTTCCAGTATAAACTGACGGTGCCTAAGGTGGGCTACATCGCTGACCTCTGCACCTCTCTCTCCACTCTATCCGGGGTCCCTGCTGACAAGGTGAGGCTGGGAGATGGATTCTGTTTTACGGGGAAGTAAAGTCCTCTCCGTTATCCTGTCCCAGACTTTCTGTTAATCTCCCTCGTTCTTGTTCTCCCTCTCTCACGTCACACAGATGATTGTAACAGACATATACAACCATCGGTTTCATCGGATATTCGCCACCAACGAGAACTTGAGCAGCATCATGGAGCGGGACGATATTTACGTGTGAGTAACAAAAGTTAATCATTAAGGCCCCGGCTGTATTGTTTGGTGTTCAGTTTACAGCAAACACTGTGATGGCAAATTCCGGACTAAAAATCCCTTCATTCATCCATTAAACCAAAATTCATGCAAACAAGAAAAATGTTACCTACGCTAAACAACTTGTCAAATTACTATTTCTTTATTTTTTAGATACAAGACTTATAGGACTTTTATTAAAAGTGACAGACTCAACTCTTAAACTCTCCAGTCCAAATCCTTACAGACGGCTCTGATTTCTTTCATCATTATTACTTGAGATGCAGTAAAAGGAATCTAGAATCTTTTCATCCTGTGGATTCGCATGAGGGCACAGTTTTTGGGGATATTCGCTGGTCCAAAATCAGGTGGTAAAGTCTGAATGAAAAATGAAATAAAGGAACAAATGTAGTTTGCAGGCTGGAACCGGTGAAAGGACAGAATTAACGCTAATGCTGGTGCTAATGATGGCCGGTCGAGAGTACAGTTTGGGTCTCTCTGTCCCCGTGCGGCAGGTTCGAGGTGGCGGTGAGCCGGGCGGGGGATTCGGAGCAGGTGGTGATCCCGGTGCACCTGCGGGAGAAGTACAGGCAGTCGGGGTATAACCACACCAGCACACCCCTCTTCGGCCTGCCCCTCCTCATCTCTGTGCCCAGAGTCCTCAGCGAGGACAAGTTCTACAACCTGCTGCTGCTGCGCATCTGGTATCTGTCCGCATATCTACCCATCCATCCATCTATTCGCCTGTCAGTCTTTTCATCCATCCATCCATCCATCCATCCATCTTTCCATTTCCATCTTTCCTGGTCAGGGTCCTTGGGAGAGGATGGATCATATCCCAGCATGCAATGGGAGGGGCGGGAACAGTTTGCTAAGCCATCTCAGTTACAGTGGACCAGACCTCAGCTGTTTTCAGTTGCCTGTGGTCTCAGATGAAAATGTTTTAATCTCTTTTCTCACCGTGTTACTCTGATGCGGGAGGTTATGAGGCTGGTGTACAGGATTTAGGGCATGAAATGTGAGTTTGGGGCTGCAGTGCGGTGGGCGTGATTGGTTGATTTTCGGTCTGGTGTCCTTGCGCTAGCCGGTTTCTGCGCTCGAACCCAGAGGAGGAGGAGGACGGAGAGGAAGAGGAGTCGGAGGAGGCGCCCCTCCCAAAGCTGCACGGTATCAACGGCAACATCGCCAACGGCGTCCTGGAGGAGGGCTCGCCGAGTGAGTCTGCCCCGCCTCTCATCAGTCAGCCCCGCCCCAAACTCAGACAGCGTCACAGCGCTCACTGAATGTTCCTGCAATGTCCCAGGAATGTTTCTGATATGTATATATATTTATAGGCTGATGGGGTATAGTGTCGCCCTTGTTTGTGCGGGGGGGGGGATGTATCGTTTCTCCACTTCTTTCCAAAAACCAGTCCACAGGCTTCACTGAACTTGCACAGGTGCTTTTGAGGGACACTAAAGGTGATGATTTTACGGGTGTTTGAGCTCAGGCGTATATTGTGTCCTATGGGCACACATTTTCAGTGCCGTGACATTGGCTCTACAGTACATTGCAGTTTGCGTGTGAGAAAATTAACGTTCATCAGGCCTTTTCACATGATTCATCTGCGGTCTGACACGCTGCTCTCTGTAAACACTGAGGCTGATCCTCGAGCGGTCCTCTGACTGACGCGTTCTGGCCCCTCCCTCAGGTGAAATGGAGACCGACGAACAGGACGAAGAGTCCAGTCAGGACCAGGAGCTGCCCTCCGAGAACGACAATAGCCAATCAGAGGAGTCTGTAGGCGGGGACAATGAGCTGGAGAACGGCATCGGCCCGGAGCAGACGACCAAGGGCCGGTCGATAACGGGGCACAAAAAGCGACTTTTTACATTCCAGTTTAACAACATGGGCAAGCCGGACTTCAGCTACATCAAAGACGAGCCCAGGCACATTCGGTTTGAATGTCACAACCGGCTCAGCGGTGAGGGCCGAGCTCAGCAAACCACTTTAGCTGACTTCTTTGGGAAATTAGCGCAGGTGCTCGCGCTGCATTTTTCTCCATAACTACATAGTTTTATCATGGGGTAAAAATTCTGCTGCTTGCGCCTAAGAGGGAGAAAGCGGAATGATTTCCATTTTGCTCTTGTTAAGAAATCTGCTCTGCGGCTGCCGTGTCTTGGCTCTGAATCCGTGCTGTTTTGAACAGACAGGTCCTATCTGTCGCTGGACTGGGAGCCCGAGGTGAAGAAGAGGTACTTTGACGAGAGCGCGGTGGAGGTGAGCGCAAACCGTCTTCACTGCTCTCTTCAGGGACCTCTGTCAGCTGCCTTTTGTTTGCAAGGAAATCAAAACTGATCCTTCAAGTCCTTTCTTTTCAGGTTAAAAATTCCAAAACATGTCCTTGTCCTCTCCTGTTCAGCAGAGCTCAGACTGACAAACTGTATTCCTGGCCCCACGTCACTCATCTCTTGTCCGTTTGGTGGGTGCAGAAATACATGAACCCGTCTTCTGACCCCCTCAGTGTACATCTCAGGTGTTCAGCTGACAGATTTATTCAGAGTAACTGGATGTAGGACAGGAACACAGGACGTCAGTTAACGGGTCACTCCATTAGAAACAGGGAGAAGCGTCTTTAGGAAGTGCGTATGTGCTTGGTGTTTTCAGATTTGCTCAGTGAGTGATCTGTCTCAGGAAGTGATCCACAGACCGGACTGTTGTTTCAGTTTTTGCCCTTAAATCCTGCTGATGCAGATTCTCTCTCGTTTGTCTGTTCCTGTGTAATGACAGGACATGGAAAAGCATGAAAGTATGGAGTATAAACCGCAGAAGAAGACATTTTTCAAGCTTAAAGACTGCATAGAGCTCTTCACCACCAAAGAGAAACTGGGAGCTGAGGATCCCTGGTGAGGCTGCGAGCGAGCGAGCGAGTGTGAGTGAGTGAGTGAGTGAGTGAGTGAGTGAGTGAGTGAGTGAGTGAGTGAGTGAGTGAGTGAGTGAGTGAGTGTGAGTGTGAGTGTGAGTGTGAGTGTGAGTGTGAGTGTGAGTGTGAGTGAGTGAGTGAGTGAGTGAGTGAGTGAGTGAGTGAGTGAGTGAGTGAGTGAGTGAGTGAGTGAGTGAGTGAGTGAGTGAGCGAGTGTGAGTGAGTGAGTGAGTGAGTGAGTG
>CM056593.1:660000-682500 GCA_029721435.1 Gymnothorax reevesii | reverse complement strand
TACATCATTTCTCATGCATTTCCCTGTAATTCAGGAGGCAATATTTGGGTTTTTGGGAACGTTGGGATCTCCTCTAGAGTTTAAAACGGGCTTTAAGCTCCACAGGTTTTAAGAAAGCGGCTGCATCTGAGTGACGCAGAGATGGGTCTGTCGGGTCTGTGGGGTTTATTGGGCGCACACAGAGATGACTGCATAGGAAGAGACCCGTGTCAGTGTTTCTGTGTTCTAGTGCGAGCTGTTCAGTACTCATCACAGGATCATACAGGATATCTGACGTACTGTATCTGAGAGTTGGACTGAGAGTCTGGTGTCTGGTGTCTCCCTGCAGTGATTTAGACATGAGCGAGTTCCTGATCAACCCGAATGCCGGACCCTGTACCTATGACCTCATCGCTGTGTCCAACCACTACGGCGGGATGGGAGGCGGGCACTGTAAGGCTCTGCTCCCACTCTGCCGTTTTAATTATAGATTCCGGGTTCAGTTTATACCGCAAAAGGAAAACTTAACCTGTGACTGATGAGTAGCTTGGCTTCGGTAGACACTGATCAAATTAATTTCTACCCTATCAGATACGGCGTTCGCGAAGAACAAAGATGATGACAAGTGGTACTACTTTGATGACAGTAGCGTGTCGCCGGCTAATGAAGACCAGATTGTGGTGAGTTTTCCATTTCCTGTCCATCGTATGAATCCCTCAGCAGGTTCGGTGATGGGAAATAAGAAATTTGTACTTGAGAATTAGTGATCGCCACCTTAGATCTGATGTTTCTGCTATATTTACAGTTTTAGTTCACACCGTTCGTGGGCAGCAGTGGTGGGACATATTATGTCAATATTCTAAATCGAAATACTTTAAGGGCTCTGCTTCCTTGAAATGTACATTTCGCCTATCCGACATCCAGCCAATATTGTTTGGATAACGCAACAGAGCGCATCAGTTCAGCGGTTCCATAGACACTAGTGTCACCGTCTGCTGGGAAGGATGAAGACTTCCCTCACACAACAGTTAGATCTCTTACTGTCTAAATGGACGTCACAGGGAGAAGCACTGCTGATTTGCTTCTCCGTGTCAGTATGTCAGTTTTATTGCTCAGATCCATGTAAGCCAAATGAGAAAATTTGTCAGTTTAACTGCGTTCTTTGTGTTTTGTACTAAGGTTTGGGTTTCCTGGATTTAAATCTCTGTTTGAAGTGCTGCTTTCATTCAACTGCGCTGTATGATGAAGATAACCTGTGGACTAGAATTTGGGAAACCTGATGTTAGCTGTTGGAAGCTAATTTACTGAGGTCTTTGCTTCCAAAGTCCTGCCCTTTATCTTGTGTGAGCAGATGTTGGACGGGACATACTGGTGTGTGTAACGACTAACGAGTCTCTCTGTCTGTGTTTGCGTCCAGTCCAAAGCTGCTTACGTGCTCTTTTACCAGCGGAGGGACACTGTGAGCGGGACAGGGTACTTCGCCCTGGACCGGGAGACCCTGGAGGCCTCGGGTCAGGAGGGCGGCGGTCAGAGCGACGAGGACCTGAACGATAATGATAACCAGAACGATAACGAGGCGGCGGAGCAGGACGGGAATCACGACGTCACCATGAACACCAACTGAGGGCGCGAGAGGCGGCGTCTCACAGACACTGGGGGCGGAATGGAGAAGGGGGCGAGGCCCATCCTGGATCCAAAGGGTGGGGCCATGGGGCGGGGCCAGGGGCGGGACAGGGAGAAGGTAGACTCCCCAGCACAATGCAAGACAGGAAACTCTCAAAGCAATGAGGTCTCTCCCAGGCTCAGTCCAGCTGATATCTCTCACCGCATACTTGTACATTTCTTATATACTTCAGTTTTCACCACTCCAACGAGCGCCGTGCCGATGACGGATGCAAGGGGATTGTTTGTTATAAAATGGCCTCTCCCCGCAGACACACACGCGCATTTGCCCCCACGCATACGCGCGCTGACGCACATGCTCGCTCACGCATGCCCCGTTTAAACACACGTGCTGTGGCTCTCTCCCCTGGGGTCATGTCTCCATTTTACATTTTTCAGAGATGAGTTTGCATATCATTATACTCGGTTTTTTTCTCTGCCATGTAAATACTTGAGCCCTGAGATCTGTGTTTTCATGATGCGGTGAAACTGTGGGGCTGTTGGTTCGGGCTTAATGCCGTGTCCGCCTCATTTCACAGGCTAGTGCCGGGCATCCTGCATATGCGCCGAAAGCCTCTCAGCTTAACATTCAGATGAATGTTTGATGCACATGTGTGGCCTTTAACAGGAACAGGAAATGCATCATCATCTCACCATTCAGCTCTGCAATGTACTCATTCAGTCATATTTTATTTTACCTGCTGCACTGAGACCGATGCATATCGTTGACTTTTGCATAAGCCTTGCACATATGCCCTCTGTGGACAATTGGACCTAAAATCCGTTACATCACCTTGCGATCTGATTTGCTATTTTTATTGGTGTGTGTGAGTATTATAATGTAGAGGTAATGGCTTAAGCAGATGTTTGGAATTAGTGTGTCTGTTCCCCCTGGTCGCTTGCCTGTTTCAGTCAAGAGGCTTTTCAGATAATGGACATTGGTGATGCATTACATTACCTATCATGTCCTGGTTTGGAGGTCACTATAGCCTTACTGTAATCTCAAGGCCTTTTTTCAGTCTGTATGCGTTGCCTTGTTGTCCTTTGCACAGAGGTTCACGGCTCTTAGCATCTTTAATTTATATTGTCCCTAATAAAAAGAAACTGTGCCACGGAAGGCGCGAAGAGCCTGCACCGTTCGCGGCCACAGTGGAATGTTTGCGGAACGCCAAAGGTTCTGTCCGCTGCAGAACGATCGGAGAACACTGAACCTGCACTGATCACGGGCGATTCCAATCTTCAAGATGTTCACTGAACACCAAATTTTCTTTTATGACTGAGTGATCGCCATTTGCAAAAAGAGGGACATTCTGTTGCTGCTTTAAATGTTGCCTTCCATTCGTACTGCACTCTGAAAATGACATGTTTGATTTCCTTTGCAATGTTTTCTCAAGGAGTCCCACTTAACGATGTGAATTCGCTTCTGAGGGACCTTTTAAGACTTGAAGCCAATATTGATGAAACCTTTTGTGGCATATGGTTAAGTGGAATCACTTGACTCAACATTATTGAGTGAATCTAACATGTTAGTGTTTTTGAGTGCTGGTCCACAGGATTTGAATATCTTAATTAAATGTTAGGTTTTGGCAGACGGTCATTGCCTTTGACATTAGCTCCTCAATGTTTGGGTGCTGTTGCGAGTCTTCTACCAGAGCAAATGATTAATTCTGATCTAACAAAGTGGTCTTTCTCTGTGAGGGAGAGGTTGAGAATGATTGTGGAAAAGAGTTAGGGCGTTGCAATATATCTGAATTGAGTGTGACATAACTGAATAGGCTATAAATATTGTATATAAGGGTTCACTCTGTGAGTGCGCATTTGGTAAATTTATTTATTTATTTGTTAGCATTAAGAAAACAAATACCTGTATTTAATTGGGGGATAAATGAGGATGTAAAGGGCCTGGCTTTGCCCTGAAGCACAGGGTTCTTGCCTGGTTTCCATGAGCTCTGAGCTTCAAGGGTGCTCTTTGATTTGGCCTTATCTTTTTTTAAAGGTAATGAATGACATCCCGCATGACTGAAGGTTTGAATTTTTTGCTGCACTTGAGTTCACTTGGGTTTACATTTGAATTGTGCATGTGTATTTATATACCGACTTCAATAAAGTTATGCAAAGCCTTCAGTGGTCATTGTGACAATGATTTATACTTTTAAAATTCTTTTCATTTTTCTTCCCAAGAAACTTAAGACCGTATCCTGAAAGTGGGTGTTTTGTAATGGGTGCCCCTCACCTCATCATTAAGTCACCAGTTTTATCATTTGTAATCTGAGAGGTGGTCTGTTTTTCTGTTGAGAAATACGGGACATAAGTTCAGTCTTGGTGAATCAGTGTACTTTATATCAATATTATAACCCTTGGTTCCAGAGAAAGTCAGCCACGTGCAATTTAGGTAATCGGTTATTATTTATTAAAAACGTTCGCACTGAGTACCGCTACATATCGTCGCATGATCGTTCCTCTGTTAGGTGCTAATGTGTAGCTGCAACCGCTTACCTTTTCCACAAGGGGGCAATGTCGCGTTTTCTGTGACAGTTCACTATTGTTTACGGAAGTCGGAATGACGTGTCAGTGTGCGCTGAAGCATTGTGGGATCGCTACGGCTCTGCAAATGGTGAAGACCGGAGTCTCGAACCCCCAGGTTGTCATTAATTGGAAATATATCGGCGCTATATGGAAAGCTCCGGATGGGGAAGACTGATAATTATGATGAAAACCGCCAGCACTAATTCCGAAGGTGTTTGTTAAGCGGTCATGTGACCGCCGTCTATCTCTCGGACAAAATGCGAGATTAAGAAGCGGAGCGCTGGCTGGACGCTTCTCTGTTGCAGTCACTGGCTCACTGTACTGCTTTTTTATGTCCATGAGATGAGAAAATAGGCCGAATTCTGTTTCTGTTCTGTCATTTTTACGTTTGGCTGTGGAAAGACAAGTTTAAAGAGGGAAAATGACGACCAGCAGTCCCGAAGCGGTGAAGAAATTACTGGAGAATATGCAGACGGATTTGCGTTCGCTGTCCATGGACTGCAGAAAGAGATTCCCACCAGTGAAAGAGGTAGCGCGAACATGTCCTGTTCCCGTCATGTAGTATATGATGAATGAAAGAGATGTGACGTGAGGTAGCACTTGGTTTAACGTTTCTGTAGTGGTAAAAAATATGGTTATTGTAGGAATCTTGCCCCCTCACCACCGGTGAGCCGGTGCAGAAAGGTGAGCGTAATCACCGACTGATGTCTGATGGATGTAACCGGGCACTTCAGGTTGAGCAGTTTCATGTCCGGTGGGCGTGAATGAAATTGTTTGCGTGTGTGTGTGTGTGTGTGTGTGTGTGAGTGATGGAAATGCAGAACCAATGACGTTAAGTAAACAACGAACCTCCAGAGATACCAGGATGAACGTAATCAGTGATGTGCAGCGAGATATGCAAACCTGAAGCATTGTTTGCAATGTAGAATGATCTTAGGTCAGAGGTGGGCAGCGAGGGCCGTATCTGTCCCTGGTTTTCACACCAACGTCTGGTCTTTAATTAGTTGATTGTCTCAATTAGCCAAACCATTTATGAAATCTGACGTTTCATGCGCATTTCTTTAAATTATCATGAAACTACAAAGACTAGTCTTGTCTCCCTTCATAAAACATTTTCCTTTGATCGAATCATTGCGAAAATCTATATTTGTGCATGCAATCAATTAACTCAATTAGTCAGGGTAATTGATAGGAATAAAAGCCTGCATACACACCGGCCCTCCAGGACCGTGATTGCCCACCCCTGTCTTAGGTAGTTAAATGCTTGCAAGCTAAATGTGAAATTAAACCATAAACATGCTTTCCACTTTTATAATGTAAGTTTCTTATACATCGGGCTTAGTCTATTTAATTTGTGATAAGCACGAGGGGTTCTGAGAATTATTTATTTATTTATCGTAACCGTGCATGTATTCCATAGAAAAATGAATTTCAGTGTCATTTTATTATTATCTCATTATTTTAAATTTGCTGCGTTCAGTGGCGTGGCCAGAACTGAAAACTGAGTGTGCACACAAAATCACTTTACTGCAATTATTTGAACGTGTGTTCTTAGAAACTGTGTTAATAAAGCGAAATGACTATTTGTAAGGATAAACAATTGGCAATTAAAGACACGGCGACTAAATAGGGGGCATAATTCACTTCAGAAAAATAAGTCGGCCTATAGGTTACTCTCCGAGACGTAAACTGCCCTGGAACTCCGACGCTTCCAGTTTGGCACCTGTTTTTAACGAGCGATTAAATTCTTTAAATTGTATCAAAACCAGTGATTTGAAATGCACAAAATTGGGCTTCCTAATGAATGATTGTCGGTTTGCATTAAGGAGGTGAACAAGCATCGCCTGATAGTGAGGACTATTTTTACATTTATTGTATTGTTAATTAGAAAAAAAATGGATCGCGATGTAGTCAGATTTAATTGTTTTAAAGGAGTGTTCTGTTCTCACCCAATTTTAAGTTCTGGCTACGTCACTAACTACATCACTGAATATTCTGCAGTGTTTAGGACACTTGTTTGTCTTTAATTTAAGTATTGAAAAGGGAAAAAATGAAGTAATTTAAAGCCATGTTGACTCGATCAGTTGCAGCTGCTGTATTCAAACCTGACTTATTTTATTCAATTTCCAATAGAGAGCCCAAGACTTCCTTGATCCCAAATATTTACAGCTGAATTATAGGGAAATGTGTATAAAATTCAATTCAGTGTTGTTGCTGTGGCCTTAAAAACATGGTGTAAAATGTACCTCTCCATACAAGTGTAATCTATGGTCCTACAGAATGAAAAATGCTTTGTCTGACTCTCAAAATACTTGAGGGAAAAGCTTAAGTAAAAAGTCTGAGTTTAAGGGGTTCAGTAGTCACACTCTGTGGACCGTTTAGAGAGCTTCCGTTTGCTTTAAGCGCATTTCTTATTCCAAAGACATTGCAAATAATGCACAGCCCATTTACTGTATGGCACTGCCATCACCTGGCCTCCTGTTTCAAAAATAACCAAATAACCTAAAGAACATGACCTTGTGTTGAATATGAATTTATCTCTGCTGCATTGTCAGCAGAGCCTGTTACTGGGGTTTAGGGAGGCCCTGTTGCTGGTGTTTGCCGAAGGCGCTTTAGAGAACACGGGGATGGCTTTTTTTCATAATAACGGTGCGTGTCGCAGACTCGCAGAGAACAGCTTGTTATACCTGTGGCCAAGAAGACAGCCTCACTGCGAAGATTGTTGCTTTGTTTCGAGAGACCTGATTGCACTGAGTTCATTGTCCTCCACTGAAGGCTTCTGATTGGTGCAGCTTCTCTTTATCCCCGCCTCTCTCATAGACGTCAGACCCGTTTGCAGTGTTCCAGGTCACACGCGCGAATCGCAACAGTTTCCAACATCTGTGGCTGGGCTGGTTGAAAGCACACGGCTGGTAGGAGTCATGGGGCGCATCTCAAAGTGTGAGGGGCTGTCACTTACTTCCATCCCCCGAACTAATATTCGGGGTGAGGGATTTGGTTGAATTTGGGGTTGGGGTTAGGGTTAGGTTTGGGGCGAGGTTTAAAGTTGGGGGTTAGAGTGTAAGTCACAGTTAGGGAAATCAATAACGACTCACTTGAGCCAAAGCTGTTTAACAGAGACGAAATTATGTCATGTCAGTTTGGCTGATTGAATTAAGTGACAATCCCTAAAAATGCAGCCTTCGAAGGATGCAGTCTACGCTTTGAGATGCACCCTTGCTTTTGTGCCCTATTGAAATATGGAAACTCCCACAGGGATTTTGGCTCTGAAAGAGATGGCACCCTTTATTTTGTCATCCTGGGCCATGATGCATCTTTATACTGAATAAATAAATACTCAATCCATCATTTTAGCTGGCGATTCATTGAAGAAATTGAGACTGTGCATTTTGCTTGACTGCACTCGGGATTGAACTTGCATCCTTTGAATCTAAACTGTCCCCTGACTGTGATTTTATTCTTCTGTCAGGATGCAAAAACCTGGAGTATTTAGCCCAAGGTAAAGGCCTTGTCTTAATGCTGTCTGAACAGATTCTTGATTCGTATTCATTGTGACTGATCCTCAGGTGTTATTTTGGAGGAGACGCCACAATAGCCAGGGGATGAAAAGAGTCATTTAATGTTGAAACTATAGACAATAAATTTTAGAGCTGAGGAATTGTTTTGACAGATGCTGAGATTAAAAACAATTTTATTGTGCTCAACACAATGTTTTTTTATTGAATTCATTTTTTGATTAGTGCAATTTGTGAGGCCACTGAGGTGATTCGTGTGCTTTGTAAGGGCTCTGACATGATTAGTGTGCTTTGTGAGGGCTTTGAGGTGATTAGTGTACTTTCTGAGGCTTTGAGGCGATTAATGTGCTATGTGAGGGCTCTCGGGTGATTAGTGTGCTTTGTGAGGGCTTTTGGGTGATTAGTGTGCTTTGTGAGGGCTCTGAGGTGAGTAGTGTCCTTTCTGAGGGCTGTGAGGTGATTAGTGTGCTTTGTGAGGGCTTTGAGGTCATTTGTGTGCTTTGTTAGGGCTCTGAGTTGATTAATGTGATTTGTGAGGGCTGTGAGGTGATTAGTGTGCTTTGTGAGGGCTCTCGGGTGATTAGTGTGCTTTGTGAGGGCTCTTGAGTGATTAGTGTTCTTTCTGAGGGCTGTGAGGTGATTAGTATGCTTTGTGAGGGCTCTCAGGTGATTAGTGTGCTTTGTGAGGGCTCTCAGGTGATTAGTGTGCTTTGTGCGGGTTCTCTGGTGATTAGTGTGCTTTGTGAGGGCTCTCGGGTGATTAGTGTGCTTTCTTATAGCTCTCAGATGATTAGTGTGCTTTGTGAGGGCTCTGAGTTGATTAATGTGCTTTGCGAGGGCTCTGAGTTGATTAATGTGCTTTGTGAGGGCTCTGAGGTGATTAGTGTGATTTGTTGGGGCTGTGAGGTGATTAGTGTGCTTTGTGCGGGTTCTCTGGTGATTAGTGTGCTTTGTGAGGGCTGTGAGGTGATTAGTGTGCTTTGTGAGGGCTGTGAGGTGTTTAGTGTGCTTTGTGAGGGCTCTCAGGTGTTTAGTGTGCCTTGTGAGGGTTCTCAGGTGATTAGTGTGCTTTGTGAGGGCTCTCAGGTGTTTAGTGTGCCTTGTGAGGTTTCTCAGGTGATTAGTGTGCTTTGTGAGGGCTCTCAGGTGTTTAGTGTGCCTTGTGAGGGTTCTCAGGTGATTAGTGTGCTTTGTGTTAATGATGTTGTGCTGGTCCTGGTTGTCCGGGTGATCCCTCCTGCACCACTAGTGTTTTAGATTATGGGAGGAGCTACTGGGGGTGTGGTCTGTGTCAGCTCTTTGTCATTGGTTGTGGGTCGCAGCCTTGTGAAATACCAGACTCCACAAACCCTTTTTACCCATACTGGAAATCTGCCTATTTCTTATTGGTCTCTCCCTGAATCCCGGCCCCTCTGTTCCCTGAGTGGTTAAGGAGGAGGGGCCCAGAGCAAGGGGTGTGGCTTATAGCAACTGGCACATTCCGTGCTGTGCTCTCGGTGTCCACATTCCACAGAGCCAAACTCCTGAGAGCAGAATCGCTGCGCGCCGTGCAGAGTGACGCACACATCAGATGCTCAAGTGGAAACGCAGCCGTGGCAGATGTAACCTGTTACGCCACCCCGTGGGATTGACCAGCGAGGCGCTTGACCTTTCTGTTATCTCTGTTCTTCAGAAGTGAATAAAAAACCGTGGTCAGGGAGCGTGCCGCAATCCTCGACTGTTACAAATCTGAATGTCGACTTCTGGCCCTTTCCATCCATCGTTACAGTGAAATTGTCCTGCTCACAATACATGGTGAAATAGGCGAGTCTTTCAGAACATGCAGTCTCATGTACTGAGGTGAAATATGATGTCAGACAGATACCCGTTTGAGGGCAGATGCTTATCTAGATCTGGAATGTTCTGACTCTGACGCATGAATGTCAGCGCGGCAGCTGAAGTGATAATTGCCCTGTGTGTGTTCATATCCTGATAAGAGCTCTGCTGTTTGACTCAGTTTAAATGGTGTTTAATGGCAGAGGCCTGGGTTCGGCCTGCTTTAAATGTTACTGGGTTTGTTTTTATCAAGCGCAGGTGCTGTGATTCATTTTCTGTTAACATTTGAACCGCCTGCACCGCTGCTGCTCTCTCTATAAAGATGCAGCCGGCAGCAGGAGACTGATATTCCCACACAGCGCATCAGTACCACTGCAAAGCCTGATGATGTTAGATGAAGAGACCATATAACTGTCTGATTAAAACTGATGGCCCATTCCTTTCTCTCAGATTTCACTGTGCTTGTTGCCCTGCTGGGGGTACTTCGCTGCGATAGAGTCAGGACGACTGCGCTGTGCTGGGAAGCAGTGTTCAGACTGGTGCATTGCAACACCAGTGACATCATTATGATGTCACCCACTGACTCTAATTTGTTGAAAATCAACTATCCTGTCGTCAATAAAAGATTTCGCCCAAATATTAATTGAACTCTGAAAACAAATGTTCAGATGTTGCATACGGTTGTGAAAACTTGTTCTGAAATCAAAGCCGCAGGGGTTCCAACGAAATGCTTGAGTGTGAGTTTTCTTTCGGACAGGCCCTGTATTTTTATATTTTCATTGACTTGGATGAAGAGTAGGATCGTAAAGAGAAGTGTTGCAGCCATCTGCAGTGGTGCTTGTTAGCGGCGCCTCTCCAAAAGATGGGGAACTGGGCGCAGTACTGGCCGGGCGTGTGCTAGTGTCCGCACTGAGGGCGATGGTGAGCTGTGCTGCTAACCGCAGGCCTGAGTGCTCTGTGTGGGAGGATTCCCAACATGGACATTCCTCCCGTACCCACTTCCTCTGTGGTAAATCCCATGTCCGGCATTCTTGTCTGTAAGGGTCACTCTTCACACGGGACGGTGAGGGGGAGGAGTGGCTGATGGGACCAGGATGAGGTCCCTGTAAAGGGCTTTTCTTTCTCTTTTGCACAATGCCTTTTCTGTGGGGTTTTAAAGGAACAGTCTTTTAAAATGGACTACGATTCCCAGAATTCCTAACCCAGGGGCACCCAATGAATTGATGCGCAACTCTTAGAGTACTGATGGGACACGTATTCCACAATATTTCCAAATCTTCTGTCAGGACATGCGAGTCCCAGAAACCATTGCATTTGGGCCAGTTCTGCATTATAGTCACAAAAATGACATCTGTATCCAATGTGGGGCTCTGATTTACTGTATTCAGAAATAAAAGGATTAAGTCCTGTTTACAGATTTGTATGTGGGAGACTGTGTCATGGATAAAAGGCCCTTAGGAGCGTCTGTTTCATTCATCGACGGCGTACTTTTCCCAAGGAACATGAGAACGAGTGTGTGTGAAAAAGGTCTTGAGGGTGTATCATGTCTGTAACAGACGCATTAATTTCACTGCTGACGGCTGAGGTTACGACAGCATGGGCCTGAAGCGTCAGTGTTTGGTGTGTATCATGTCTGGAACAGACACATTAATTTCACTGCTGACGGCTGAGGTTACGACAGCATGGGCCTGAAGCGTCAGTGTTTGGTGTGTATCATGTCTGTAACAGACGCATTAATTTCACTGCTGATGGCTGAGGTTACGACAGCATGGGCCTGAAGCGTCAGTGTTTGGTGTGTATCATGTCTGTAACAGACGCATTAATTTCACTGCTGATGGCTGAGGTTACGACAGCATGGGCCTGAAGCGTCAGTGTTTGGTGTGTATCATGTCTGTAACAGACGCATTAATTTCATTGCTGACGGCTGAGGTTACGACAGCATGGGCCTGAAGCGTCAGTGTTTGGTGTGTATCATGTCTGTAACAGACGCATTAATTTCACTGCTGACGGCTGAGGTTACGACAGCATGGGACTGAAGTGTCATTGTTTGGTGTGTATCATGTCTGTAACAGACGCATTAATTTCACTGCTGATGGCTGAGGTTACGACAGCATGGGCCTGAAGCGTCAGTGTTTGGTGTGTATCATGTCTGTAACAGACGCATTAATTTCACTGCTGATGGCTGAGGTTACGACAGCATGGGCCTGAAGCGTCAGTGTTTGGTGTGTATCATGTCTGTAACAGACGCATTAATTTCATTGCTGACGGCTGAGGTTACGACAGCATGGGCCTGAAGCGTCAGTGTTTGGTGTGTATCATGTCTGTAACAGACGCATTAATTTCACTGCTGATGGCTGAGGTTACGACAGCATGGGACTGAAGTCTCAGTGTTTGGTGTGTATCATGTCTGTAACAGACGCATTAATTTCACTGCTGACGGCTGAGGTTACGACAGCATGGGACTGAAGTGTCAGTGTTTGGTGTGTATCATGTCTGTAACAGACGCATTAATTTCACTGCTGACGGCTGAGGTTACGACAGCATGGGCCTGAAGCGTCAGTGTTTGGTGTGTATCATGTCTGTAACAGACGCATTAATTTCACAGCTGGGGTTAAGACAGCATGGGCCTGAAGCGTCAGTGTTTGGTATGTATCATGTCTGTAACAGACGCATTAATTTCACTGCTGACGGCTGAGGTTACGACAGCATGGGACTGAAGCGTCAGTGTTTGGTGTTTATCATGTCTGTAACAGACGCATTAATTTCACTGCTGACGGCTGAGGTTACGACAGCATGGGCCTGAAGCGTCAGTGATTGGCGTGTATCATGTCTGGAACAGACGCATTAATTTCACTGCTGACGGCTGAGGTTACGACAGCATGGGCCTGAAGCGTCAGTGTTTGGTGTGTATCATGTCTGTAACAGACGCATTAATTTCACTGCTGACTGCTGAAGTTATGACCGCATGGGACTGAAGCGTCAGTGTTTGGTGTGTATCATGTCTGTAACAGACGCATTAATTTCACTGCTGACGGCTGAGGTTACGACAGCATGGGACTGAAGCGTCAGTGTTTGGTGTGTATCATGTCTGTAACAGACACATTAATTTCACTGCTGACGGCTGAGGTTATGACCGCATGGGACTGAAGCGTCAGTGTTTGCTGTGTATCATGTCTGTAAGAGACGCATTAATTTCACTGCTGACGGCTGAGGTTATGACCGCATGGGACTGAAGCGTCAGTGTTTGCTGTGTATCATGTCTGTAACAGACGCATTAATTTCACTGCTGACGGCTGAGGTTATGACCGCATGGGACTGAAGCGTCAGTGTCTGCTGTGTATCATGTCTGTAACAGACGCATTAATTTCACTGCTGACGGCTGAGGTTATGACCGCATGGGACTGAAGCGTCAGTGTTTGCTGTGTATCATGTCTGTAACAGAGGCATTAATTACACTGCTGACGGCTGAGGTTACGACAGCATGGGACTGAAGTGTCAGTGTTTGGTGTGTATCATGTCTGTAAAAGACGCATTAATTTCACGGCTGAGGTTATGACAGCATGGGCCTGAAGCGTCAGTGTTTGGTGTTTATCATGTCTGTAACAGACGCATTAATTTCACTGCTGACGGCTGAGGTTACGACAGCATGGGCCTGAAGCGTCAGTGTTTGGTGTGTATCATGTCTGTAACAGACGCATTAATTTCACTGCTGACGGCTGAGGTTACGACAGCATGGGCCTGAAGCGTCAGTGATTGGTGTGTATCATGTCTGTAACAGACGCATTAATTTCACTGCTGACGGCTGAGGTTACGGCAGCATGTTTGCTGTTCGGAGTTCTGCCCTCTTTGAAGTGTAAGTTAAGCCCGTGTTTCATTAGAAACAAACAGAAGTGAGCAGAAGTGATTGAGTTGGGTTAAATCATTTCCATTTTTGGCTTGATTTGAGTGCATCAGAAACAGAAAGTTATGGGATCATTTCCCTCTGGAGATCGAGAACAGCTTCATAAATCAGCGTTTATTCGCTCACACTTATCAAAGGTGCTTATCGTCAGTCCAAATCCGCCTGTCGTCCTCGTGCCCGATCGCTTGGCTCTGCAGACCGTTTTCATGTAAAGTTCTCTCTCTTTTCTTTCTCTCCCTCCTTCATTTCTCTCTCTCTCTCCTTCATTTTTCTCTCTCTTTCTCTCTCTCCTTTCTCTGCTCTCTCTTAAGTCTGGGGTCAGAACAAAGGCGGTTTGGGTGATTTGCATTTCTGAAGATTAATTTTAAACCTCGCCACAGCAACGGTCCTGGCCGGCCATGTCACCACAAACGCCCCTGACTGCGCCGTTGCCGAGTAACAGTAGCTTGAGGTATTTGGAGGGCAAGCTGCCAGTCAGCTGGCTCCACCCCTCAGTACCCTTTTTTGTCGTTCGCCTCGCTGTGGAAGGGCATCTCTGCCAGGCCCAGCAATGAACAAACAAATCAACAGTGATCATGTGGTGTGGGTTTGGCCAATGAGGAAAGGGCGTTTGTGGTGAAGTCATGTTTTGCAGGTAAGGCCCTCCTGTTCTTAGCAGTAGTTTGTTGACAATTAAAGTCCATCATATATGCACACAAAATATTATATTATACAAAATAGTGCATTGCATCAAAAACATACTTTGGTGTGTCGTCGCTCGTGCTAAACCTGTTGATCGTGAAAACAGTACTTGTGTATCTTTCCCTTAAAAATCTCAGGTGATTTCAATTTTCTGACATGTCTTTCATCCGGAATTTCATCCAAACCACAATCACACTTTCTTTTGTCTCTGGGTATCCTTGACCAACGGCCAGTTTCAATTTTTACCCGATGAGCCCCAAGCCTAACATGAGTAAATTCCAATCTATGGAACTCCTGCATGACATTCTCTCACAGCTTACAGCTATAAACGCACCGGCCCTTATTCAGAAACCCTCTGAGGAGGAGCAACGCTGACCTCCAGCCTCCCCTGTCCGCCTGCATCCAGTCTGAGCGCAGGACAGAACTGATCCCAGGTCAGAACGCTCACCCTGAGAAGATCAATCAATCAATCAATCAATCAATCAATCAAAGTTTATTTATAGAGCACTTTACAACACTCAAGGTGACCAAAGTGCTTTCCAGTTAAAAATGGGTAATAAGATAAGAAATCAAAGCAGGTTAAAAGAAAGCAACAATATAACAAGTCAGGAAAATAAAATCAGATAAAAACAGATAAAACAAGACAAAACAAAATAACATGTCACCACATTACTGTGCATTAAAAGCCAGTCTAAAAAAATAAGTTTTGAGCCGGGCTTTGAAAAGGCCAAAGTCAGAAATAGTACGTATGTCGGGGGGGAGTTTGTTCCAGAGTCGGGGTCCAGCCACTGAAAAAGCTCGATCACCCCAGTGCTTATACTTGGCCCTGGGGACATCAAGAAGCAGCTGGTTAGAAGACCTTAATGCCCTGTTGGGGTTGTGAACAGAGAGAAGCTCAGTCAAATAAATAGGCGCAAGGCCGTTAAGGGCTTTGAAAACAAAAAGTAAAATTTTAAAATCTATCCTAGCGGAAACTGGGGGCCAATGGAGGGAAGAGAGGACTGGGGTGATGTGCTGGCGCCTTGGAGCGTTCGTCAGGAAACGAGCTGCCGCATTTGGCACCTGAAGGCGGCTGAGGGCAGATTGGGAAACACCGACACAGAGAGCATTACAGTCATCTATACGTGAGCTTATAAAAGCATGAATAGTCCTTTCAAGGTCGGCACGATTTAAAAAAGGCTTTACTTTAGATAAAAGACGTAATTGATAAAAACTTGCTCCGACCACATTGTCAATCTGTTTGGCAAATGTAAAACCGCTGTCAAAAATGACCCTGAGGTTCTTTACAAATGGTTTTAGCTGTTAAGACACAGGATCTGAATCCACAAGAACATTATCACCAAATAAAACATAGTCAGTCTTGTCCTCATTTAAATGGAGGAAATTTTTCCCAAGCCATGACTTGATGTCATTGATCCAGTTTGTGAGAGACTGAAGAGCACCACTTTTGTTTGGGAACACCGGTAAATACAGCTGGAGATCATCGGCGTAGCAGTGAAATGTTAAATTATGCTTCGCTATAATCGACCCCAGTGGCAGCATATAGAGGGAAAATAGCAAAGGGCCCAAGATGGAGCCCTGGGGAACTCCACAAAACAAAGAGGCAAAAGAGGAGGACAAGTCGCCAATCATTACAGAAAATGTTCTGTTGGTCAGGTAAGACTCAAACCACTTGAGTGCAGTTCCACGGATGCCAGCATAATTATTCAGGCGGGACAAGAGAATAGGATGGTCAACCGTATCAAAAGCCGCTGTTAAGTCAAGCAACACCAGGACAACAGGTCTCTGAATGGGGCAGACGTGTGCTTTCGGGAAGCGGACTGACGCCCTAGAAGAGGTCGGCAGTATAGTGCCAGAGCTGTGTGTTATCTCTATGATCTCTTCAGGCGCTGGGCATCGTTATCTTCTGCCTTAGGTTTGCTAATTATGCCCAGAGGACAGGAAAAGGATTTGTTAGGTGTTTCAGAGCCCTTGGCATTGTTTTAGACTGCGATACGCGCACACACACACACACACTCTCACACACACACACACACACACACACACACACACACAGACTCGTGCGCACGCTCACACTCACTCTCACATGCACACACACGCACACTCTCACACGCACACGCACACGCGCACACACACACACACACACTCGCACACTCTCACACGCACACACACACACACTCTCTCTCACACGCACACACACTCGCACATGCGCACACACACACACACTGGCACACTCTCACACACACACACACACACACACAGACACACACACACACACTCACTCTCACACACACACACTCTCACGCGCACACACACACTCACTCACACGCACACACATGCACACTCTCACACACACACATGCGCGCGCGCGCACACACACACACTCTCACACACACGCACACACATTCACTCTCACACGGGCGCGCGCACACGCTCACTCTCGCACACGCTCACTCTCGCGCACGCACACTCACGCACACACACACACACACACACACACACACACACGCGAACACACACACACACACACTCACTCTCACACGCGAACACACACACACACACACTCACTCTCTCACACACACACACTCGCACACACACACTCTCACTTTCACGCGCACACACACACACTCACTCACTCTCACACGCGCACACACACACACACACACACACGCATGTGCGCACACACACTCTCACGCGCGCACACACACACACACTCACTCTCACACACGCACACACACACACGCATGTGCGCTCACACACTCTCTCGCGCACATACACTCACGCGCACACACACACACACACACAAATATGCATTAATCCACTGGGCTCAGAGGGTGGCTGTGTGTGTCTGTACAATGTTTGCTAGTGTTTTGTGTGTGTGTGTGTTTGCATGCGTGCATGTGTGTATACTTGTCTTTTGTGAGTGTGTGTGTGTGTGTGTGTGTGTGTGTGTGTGTGTGTGTGCGTGTTACACTTCTGTCTTTCATAACCTGTATGCTGGAGTGGCAGCGGTTGCTCTGTACTGGAATGATCATCATCTCAGTGCAGTGATCGTGTTTCTGTAGTTTCAGCTGAAATGACTGGGGAAGATTGCGTAGAGAAGCCTCCTAATGTGCAGCCTTTGAGCCACAATGGAGCTGAACTCCTCTAAAAGTCCTGATTAGCTGTGATTGAGCAAACGGCAGCTTCATCCCCCAGTGATGACGTTTGTTGTGAAAAATCCACATCTGGCTCTGCCTTTGGGGACAGGGGCGCCTCAGTCTGTGCCAGCAACGGCCCGTTTACTGACTGCCTCAGCTTGTGTGGAAAACACGCACATTCACACACTCGCACACATTTACACAAACAGCAAAAAAAATCATCCATATATTATGTATATTTCACAAACGTCCTCACTGTATTCTCTTGGCTGGGTGTCTCTGAAGAGACTTGCATTTTTCACATCCACAAATTCACTATTTGACGGCGGTCTGACAAGTTGGTTTTGGCCGACGAGAAGGCTCCAGCAGTCCTTTTCGCATGTTTGCTCCGCGTGGTCAGCAAAGTGGAGGGTCCAGCCACGAGGCGTGTTGACTAAGGCCCTTGAACTGTAGCTGGGGAATGACGTACTTGTTGTGTTAGCGTCGGGAAGACGTCCAATAGCAGGCTTGTTTGGCTGGGCCTGTGACGGGCGGGCGAACTGTCCAATCCAGAGTGTGTTCTGTCTCTTGCCCAGCCCCTTGGGAGTTGGCGGGTGAGGCGACAGAATGGCAGGAGGGGTGGAGGTCCCCATGCTAAGAGCTAGCGCTTTAGCTCAGCTCCCCGGCATGCAGGCCCCATGTGTGGGTGGCGATATTTACTGCACCCAGAGCCTGGCGGAGGAATCGACTCTCCCAGCGTGGGCTGCAGCCAGACGTCATGCTGGGCAGCTGGCACCAGGCATCTTCCCTGAAAACATAACAATAATAATAAACACCCCGATAACTGTGGGCTGACGTGTGGTGGGTTGGTGCAAAAGCTTTGATTGTCAAGCAGCCTCATGGGAGACGTGTCTTTACTGAAAGTTTCATTACCAGCTGAATGTTTTCAGACGGTTTTCTTTTTCTGAAAACAAAAATATGAAAATGAAACAAAACTGGATCAAACTTTGTTGGCCAGACAGGCTCAATGATGAGTGCTGCTTTGAGGGATCGTCTTTCATCATTTCGTACAGAGTTACTGGGTGCTTTACCCTCGTCCGCCTTCGGTCTCTTGTTCTTTTAAAATCATGCAATGTACAGCTGGTCATTTTTATGCTTGACCTTTTGCATATTTTAAAACTGAACACTATTGTCTTTTTAGGCAGCGGAATCGGGGATAGTGAAGATCAAAACCATTGCAGCAAGGAACACAGACATCCTGGCAGGTGGGTGTGGGCCCACAGCGCCATCTGTAGTTGTGGATGAATAAAACACTCGAGTGCCTCAGCTTTCTGTTGGCCTGGTCTGAGAGGTGTTTGGCAGAGGGCGTTTCAGTATTCTGAAGAATCGTCAAACAGGCTATTTGTGTGTAGTTTTTAGTTTTACCAGCCGAACTGTTTTAGTCACTTAATTATTTATTATTTTAGATGAGAGAATGAACTGCCTCACATTGCTCTAAATGCAAAAAAATCATTTGCCCCCATATTCTTAGAACTGCAGAAATGAGTATGCTGTGGAATGCAACTGTGTACTAACTGCTAATTCTGCTGTGTGCTAATGCAGCTGTGTGCTAACTGATAATTCTGCTGTGTGCTAATGCAACTGTGGTAACTGCTAATTCTGCTATGTGCTAATGCAACTGTGTGCTAACTGCTAATTCTGTTGTGCGCTAATGCAACTGTGTGCTAACTGCTAATTCTGCTGTTTGCTAATGCAGCTGTGTGCTAACTGCTAATTCTGCTGTTTGCTAATGCAGCTGTGTGCTAACTGCTAATTCTGCTGTGTTCTAATGCAACTGTGTGCTAACTGCTAATTCTGCTGTTTGCTAATGCAGCTGTGTGCTAACTGCTAATTCTGCTGTGTTCTAACTGCCAATTCTGCTGTATGCTAATGCAGCTGTGTGCTAACTGCTAATCATGATGTATGCTAATGCAGCTGTGCGCTAGCTGCTAATTCTGCTGTATGCTAATGCAGTTGTATTCTGATTCCGTGGTGTGCTAATGCAGCGGTATGCTAACGCAGGTGTGTGTTTCTCCTCCCAGCTCTGAAAGAGCACAGTTCTGAAGTGGTGCAGCCCTTCCTCATGGGCTGCGGCACCAAGGAGCCCAAAATTACCCAGCTGTGTCTCGCAGCCATACAGAGACTCATGTCCCACCAAGTGGTGTCTGAGGTAAGTGTCTGTGTCTGTGTGTGTGTCTGTGTGTCTTTGTGTGTCTATGTGTCTGTGTGTGTCTGTGTGTGTGTATTTGTCTGTGTGTGTGTGTCTTTGTGTTTATGTGTGTGTTTGTATGTGTCTGTGTGTGTGTCTGTCTGTGTACGTGTGTGTATGACTGCGGTGTGTATTTGCAGGCGGCGGCGGGCAGCATCATCACCATGCTGTGGCAGCTGATGGAGAACGGGGTGGAGGAGCTGAAGCTGTTGCAGACGGTGTTAGTGCTGCTCACCACCAACACTGTGGTTCATGACCAGGTGCTGTCGAAGGTACACACACTCCGCCTCTATACACACACACACACACACACACACACACACACTCCGCCTCTATACACACACACACACACACACACACACACACACACACTCCGCCTCTATACACACACACACACACACACACACACACACTCCGCCTCTATACACACACACACACACTCCGCCTCTATACACACACACACACACACACACACACACACTCCGCCTCTATACACACACACACACACTCCGCCTCTATATACACACACACACACACACACACACTCCGCCTCTATACACACACACACACTCCGCCTCTATATATACACACACACACACACACACACACACACACACACTCCGCCTCTATACATACACACACACACTCCGCCTCTATATACACACACACACACTCCGCCTCTATATACACACACACACACTCCGCCTCTATACACACACACACACACACTCCGCCTCTATATACACACACACACACACACACACACACTCTGCCTCTATATACACACACACACACACACACACACACACACACACTCCGCCTCTACACACACACACACACGCACAGATACAAACTCCGCCTCTCCTGCGCACTGCTATACACACACACACACACACACACGCGCGCACACACACACACACGGATACCACCTCTCCTGCGCACTGTTTCTCACTCACACACACACACACACACACTCCGCCTCTCCTGTGCACTGCTATATACACACGCACATATATACACACACGCACGCACACAGACACAGACACACACTCACACATACTCACATGCACACACACACATGCACAGACACACACTCCGCCTCTATACATAGACACACACACACACACACACTCCGCCTCTATACATACACACACACACACACACACACACACACACACACACACACTCCACCTCTATATACACACACACACACACACACACACACACACACTCCACCTCTATACACAGACACATACACACACACACACACACACACTCCGCCTATACACACACACACACACACGCGCACACACACACACACTCCGCCTCTATACACACACACACACACACACACACACACACACACACTCCGCCTCTATACACACACACACACACACAAACGCACAGACACACACTCCGCCTCTCCTGCGCACCGCTATACACACACACACACACACACACACACACGTGCGCGCGCGCGCACACACACACACAGGGATACCACCACTCCTGCGCACTGTTTCTCACTCACACACACACACACCGCCTCTCCTGTGCACTGCTATATACACACGCACATATATACACACACGCACACACGCACACACACGCACATACTCACATGCACGCACGCAAGCACGCACGCACGCAAGCACACACACACACACACACACACACACACCACCTCTCCTGCACACTGTTACACTCTCTGACACCTACACACACGCGCACACATATGCTCACCCGCTCACTCTTACAAAGACAAATGAACACACACTCGCTCAAATACAAACATCCTCACCCACTGTTGCTCCCGTCGACACACACAACCTCGGAGACCGACTGTTTCAACCCACGCGTGTATAATCAGTGTGTCTTCTGTTCTCAGGCCATCGTGTTGTGCTTTCGCCTGCATTTCACCAAGGACAACATCACCAACAACACCGCAGCTGCTACTGTGCGACAGGTCGTCACCGTGGTCTTCGAGAGGATGGTCGCCGAGGACGAGCAGTACAAAGGTAAGGACCTCCTCTTTATTGCTTTTTCAAAATGAAACTAGCGGGTGAAGAGGCTGGCATCAATTTCTGTTGATGTTTTGGGAAAATGTTACTTAACTTAGGTGCCACAAAATGGTTATTTTGCAAAAGACCTTTTTTTATGTGAAGTTTGTATATGTTTGGAATGAAATGTGTTGGAAGACGTCATTTTGAATGGCGATTATTTGCTTCTACTCTGTATGGATGCAAACTTCCTCTAATGAAAGTTCCCACTTTGTCACGTTCATTTCAAGCTGAACTGTTTGGGTACTTAAAGCTGTGCATCTGTGCTAACGCTAATGGACCCTAACGTGCATGAGAAGCATCATTTACCTTGTTGGAGATGACCAAAGCAGACAGGCTCCACTCCTCTGTAACATCTTAGTGGCTGTGGCATTGAATCGATTAGTCAATCAAACAAAACATTAGTCAATAAAGCCAACTATTATAATCAATAATCAATCTATTGTTTCATTCATTTTTCAAGGAAAGATATTGAACTTTTGCTAGTGCCAGTTTCTTAAATGTACAGATTCCGGTTTTCTTTGTTATTTATGATGGTAAATGATGAGTCTTTAGGTGTCGGGCTGCTGTTGGACAAAAGTAGCAATTTCAACATGCCATTCGGGCTCTGGGAAATTGTGATGAACAGTTTGCACAATTTTTTGACATTGTACAGATTAGATAATAAATCGGTTAATCATGGAAATCAATTGCAAACATTATTGAATGATTAATCGAAAAACAAAAATTGTCCTTAGTTGCAATGTGTCATATGATGCGTTCCCCTTTATCGTGCAGGCATTGTGGAGCAGGCGGCTCCAGTTCAGGGCAACAGTAACCGAAGGTCAGTCAGCACCCTGCGGCCCAGTGCCAAGGACGCCTACATGCTGTTTCAGGTAACCCCAAACTTTGGGGCTGATGGGACTTGTAGTCCATCAGCTCTCAAAGGCTCATACTTTTATTTTTTGTCCCCCGTTGCCCCGCGGAACCGGGGACATAGAAATGCTGTTCGTCC
>CM056593.1:597500-655000 GCA_029721435.1 Gymnothorax reevesii | reverse complement strand
TTTACTCCTAAAATCTTATTCCAAATTGTACTTCTGGAATTTGTTAAACAAAAAAAAAAATTGTCGGTGAAGTAAAAAAAAGTTTGACTTGCGTCTAGATTTGTCAGTGAGTTGAGACGGCGCCTTTTTGAAAAGCGGAAAGTAACTTGAGAAAACGATCTGTGGTCTTGCGATAGTCCCAAGCTCTCGTGCGTACAGACTTCTCGTAGAGTGGTGCACGCACAGCGCCGAATGCTGTTACTGACAGCTCATGCCGATGAAGGTGTATTTAAAACCCGGAGCTACTACACTGGCCAGAGATGAGATATGATCCATTCCACTCAAGTCGCTACATTTGCATAATTATTCGCTGGAACGAGTTTTGTGAAGCTCTGAGAATTTGTTCTTGATGAAAAATTGAATTTCTCCTCATTTCCCTAAAGAACAATTGAATCAAAACTTTATCGGCATCCAGCCCTAGCAACCATGGACACTTAATCATGTTCATTTTTTTTAGAAGCTGGTGGCCTTCCTGCACTCGAACTACCTCAGTTTGTTTAAAAACCTCTGCAGCTCATTGGCTTGGCTAGCTGTCAGTCACATGAACAGGTTGTTTTGATTGGTGGTTTATGGGGTAACCCCACCCTCTGCAGCCTGGAGATGCTGGATAAGGTGGAGCCTCCCTCCATCCCAGAGGGCTACGCCATGTCGGTGGCGTTCAGCGCCCTGCTGGACCTGGTGAGGGGTATCACCGCGCTCATGGAGCAGGAGCTGGCAGAGGGGCAGAGCCGCTCTAACGCTGAGGCCCAGCAGGGGGAGACAGAGCAGACGCAGGATCCAGGTGAGACGCCTCCTGTCTGGGGGCCTGTTAGTGCGGAGTTAGTGTGTTCGCCCTGTGTTACTCCTTCCTCTCTCCTCCCCACTAGAGGCTGTGTGTCTCGGCTCTTTTGCTGTTTTAGTTCATAATAAAAACCGTGTTATTGCTGTATTAGGCGCTGACAGTGTCCGTCTGTCCATACTCCAGTCCCAGGTCCTCAGGAGGTCTGGGAGGAGATGATCAGTGCCTGCTGGTGTGGCCTGCTGGCTGCCCTCTCCCTTCTGCAGGATGCTAGGTATGACCTCCTCTAACACAGCGCCCTCTTGTGGAAGGATGGACTTATCGCAGGGCTGCATGAACTCGAGGTGCAATTTCTCTGTGTTGCACCTCAGCACTTTGCTGCCTCCACCGTTACAGGAGGAGCTGAAGGTGTCTGTTATAACTGCATATAGTTCATACAGGTGTATTCGCTCTGTCAGAACAGAAGCCGAAGATGGAGATTTATTTCAGAAAAACGTGGATCCTTGTCATAGTTAATTTGGTGAGCCAACCTAGCCTGTGTTGGTCTAGGCAAAAGCACTGATCAGTCATCTTGCATTGAACAATGCTTTTCACTATATAAATTTAGGCTAGCCAACTTGCCTCGTTAATTAGCCTAGTTTGCTTGGGTATTGTACTTTTTAATGCTGTGCAGAAGTAACCAAGCTTAATTAACTTTAGCTACCTTACTAAACTGAGGCACTTTTTAGCCTAGGTACACACACTTACTGAATGCACCTTTTTGGACATTGATCAGTGCGCTGTAGGAGTGGAGCTGGTGTGTGTCAGTACGCTGCAGGAGTGGAACTGGTGTGTGTCAGTGCGCTGCAGGTGCAGAGCTGGTGTGTGTCAGTAAGCTGCAGGAGTGAAGCTGGTGTGTGTCAGTGCGGTGCAGGTGCAGAGCTGGTGTGTGTCAGTGCAGTGCAGGTGCGGAGCTGGTGTGTGTCAGTGCGGTACAGGTGCGGAGCTGGTGTGTGTCAGTGCGGTGCAGCTGCGGAGCTGGTTTGTGTCAGTGCGGTGCAGGTGCGGTGCTGGTGTGTATCAGTGCGGTGCAGGTGTGGAGCTGGTGTGTGTCAGTGCGGTGCAGGTGTGGAGCTGGTGTGTGTCAGTGCGGTGCAGGTGTGGAGCTGGTGTGTGTCAGTGCGGTGCAAGTGCGGTGCAGGTGTGTGTCAGTGCGGTACAGGTGCGGAGCTGGTGTGTGTCAGTGTGCTGCAGGTGCGGTGCTGGTGTGTGTCAGTGCGGTGCAGGTGCGGTGCTGGTGTGTGTCAGTGCGGTGCAGGTGTGGAGCTGGTGTGTGTCAGTGCGGTGCAGGTGTGGAGCTGGTGTGTGTCAGTGCGGTGCAAGTGCGGTGCAGGTGTGTGTCAGTGCGGTGCAGGTGCGGAGCTGGTGTGTGTCAGTGCGGTGCAGGTATGGTGCTGGTGTGTGTCAGTGCGGTACAGGTGCAAAGCTGGTGTGTGTCAGTGCGCTGCAGGTGCGGTGCTGGTGTGTGTCAGTGCGGTGCAGGTGTGGTGCTGGTGTGTGTCAGTGCGGTGCAGGTGCGGAGCTGGTGTGTGTCAGTGCGCTGCAGGTGTGTGTCAGTGCGGTGCAGGTGCGGAGCTGGTGTGTGTCAGTGCGGTGCAGGTGTGTGTCAGTGCAGTGCAGGTGCGCAGGTGGTGTGTGTCAGTGCGGTGCAGGTGCGTGTCAGTGCGCTGCAGGTGTGGAGCTGGTGTGTGTCAGTGCGGTGTAGGTGTGGTGCTGGTGTGTGTCAGTGCGGTGTAGGTGTGGTGCTGGTGTGTGTCAGTGCGGTGCAGGTGTGGAGCTGGTGTGTGTCAGTGCGGTGTAGGGGCCGTGCTGGTGTGTGTCAGTGCGGTGCAGGTGCGGTGCTGGTGTGTGTCAGTGCGGTGCAGGTGCGGTGCAGGTGTCTGTCAGTGCGGTACAGGTGCGGAGCTGGTGTGTGTCAGTGCGGTGCAGGTGTGTGTCAGTGCGGTGCAGGTGCGGTACAGGTGTGTGTCAGTGCGGTGCAGGTGCGGAGCTGGTGTGTGTCAGTGCGGTGCAGGTGCGGTGCTGGTGTGTCAGTGCGGTGCAGGTGCGGTGCTAGTGTGTGTCCGTGCGGTGCAGGTGCGGTGCTGGTGTGTGTCAGTGCGGTGCAGGTGCGGTGCAGGTGTGTGTCAGTGCGGTGCAGGTGCGGTACAGGTGTGTGTCAGTGTGGTGCAGGTGCGGAGCTGGTGTGTGTCAGTGCGGTGCAGGTGCGGTGCTGGTGTGTGTCAGTGCGGTGCAGGTGCGGTGCAGGTGCGGTGCTGGTGTGTGTCAGTGCGGTGCAGGTGCGGTGCTGGTGTGTGTCAGTGCGGTGCAGGTGCGGTGCAGGTGTGTGTCAGTGCGGTGCAGGTGCGGTACAGGTGTGTGTCAGTGCGGTGCAGGTGCGGAGCTGGTGTGTGTCAGTGCGGTGCAGGTGCGGTGCTGGTGTGTGTCAGTGCGGTGCAGGTGCGGTGCAGGTGTGTGTCAGTGCAGTGCAGGTGCGGTACAGATGTGTGTCAGTGCGGTGCAGGTGCGGTGCTGGTGTGTGTCAGTGCAGTGCAGGTGCGGTACAGGTGTGTGTCAGTGCGGTGCAGGTGCGGAGCTGGTGTGTGTCAGTGCGGTGCAGGTGCGGAGCTGGTGCGTGTCAGTGCGGTGCAGGTGCGGTGCTGGTGTGTGTCAGTGCAGTTCAGGTGTGTGTCAGTGCGGTGGAGGTGCGGAGCTGGTGCAGGTGCTACTGTGATGATGTCCCTCCCTGTGTGTCGTCTCCGCTTGTCTCCGGTCCCCAGTACGGACGAAACGGCCACTGAAAGCATCCTGAAGGCCGAGTTGACCATGGCGTCTCTGTGTGGGAGGCTGGGTCTGGTCACGCCCCGCGATGCCTTCATTACCGCCATCTGCAAGGCCTCTCTACCGCCACACTACGCCCTGACCGTGCTCAGCAGCTCCATGGCCAACCTCTCCAGTAAGGGTGAGTGTGTGTTTGATATAGTGTGTGTGTGTGTGTGTGTGTGTGTGTGTGTATAGCTCTGTTTTTTAGCTAGGCTGACGGCTCTGTCTCCCTCCCCAGCGTACTCCATCCAGGGCCAGAGCGTTCAGATCATTAGCCCCTCCAGTGACTCTCACCAGCAGGTGGTGGCAGTGGGGCAGCCGCTGACGGCGCAGCCTCAGGGCACTGTGGTGGTAAGTACCCCCCTGCCCCCTGCCAGACTGTCAGAGGGGTCCGATCACCCCACTGCTGGGAACATGAAACTCATCGAACAGCCGACCTGCTACTGAGTCATGTTCCCTCATTCAGTGGGATTGAACAGTTCTGCTCCATCACCTGTGAATCCACTCTGATCTCATGCTGCGTTTGCTCTCGGCACCAGTGAAACGGGGTGTTATTCCCCTCTGTGCCAGCAGAGGTCACTGTTGCGCATGATCGTGTAGGTGTCGCGTCTGAGATGCCAGTGTTTACGGCACGTTCTCTAGTTCTGTAAGCAGGTTTCTAGACATGATTATTTCATTATGTCTTTTGGAAGCGTGTAAATGTTACTCTGTCTGTATCCGTCCTCCTCTGTCTCTCTCCTTTCTCTCTCTTGTCTTCCTGTGTCCCTGACGCGTGCGTCCCCCTCTCTCCTAATGTCTCTCTCAGCTCCGCTCCGGTCAGTGTGCTCGTTGGGTGAGTTACAAGTGTCCGTCGTATCTAAAGTGTGTTTCTCTCTCAGCTGACGGCAAAGAATATCCAGTGCATGTGCACCCTGCTGAGTCTCGCTCACTGTCATGGAGCCGTACTGGGAACGTCATGGCAACTGGTGCTGGCTACGCTACAGGTGGGTCGGCCTCCGTCTCTCTCTCTCTCTCTCTCTCTCTCTCTCTCTCCGTTGTTGGTGGTTCGTTCCACTCTTCCTGCAAACGCATGATTGCACACAAGTGTAAAGTATAATGATGATTTGGGTATTAATACTGGTGAAGGTGTATCGGAGACGAGTGACTGTGAGCTCAGTGGGACTCAATTTTACTTCCTGTTCCTGTTTCCTGCAGCACCTGGTGTGGATTCTGGGCCTGAAGCCTGGGACGGGCGGAGCGCTGAAGCCGGGCCGAGCCGTGGAGGGCCCCAGTACGGTCAGTCCCCCTCCCCCACCCCCTCCGTCCCGAACCGCTGTTAGGTGGAGACGACAGCCTCTGACCGTCACTGTGGTCCCTGTGTTTCAGGTGCTGACCACTGCGGTGATGACTGACTTGCCCGTCATCTCCAACATCCTGTCGCGCCTGTTCGAGAGCTCCCAGTAAGAGCTGCTGCTGTCATATTACAGGTGTATCAGTCTCCGCTCTGCTGAATACGAGTCACCACACTGCGTGTGTGTGTGTGTGTGTGTCTCACTCTCTGCAGGTACCTGGATGACGTATCACTGCATCACCTGATCAACGCCCTCTGTTCCCTGTCACTGGAAGCAATGGAAATGGCCTACGGAAATAACAAGGTATTCTCCTTCAAGAAGATTCTTAGGATGGTGAAGATATCATGAAAACTAATTTTAACTGAACGAATGTGCATGAGAGCTGGGCAGCTCAGTCTGTTGAGAAGGAGCGGTGTGTGTGTGGTGTGACGTTGGCTCTGCCTGTGGGTTTCGGGGTATAAGAGCAGTCAGCCGGTGTCTTCTGTACTGGGCGAGAAGGAGGGTGATTTATGATTCAGAAACGGGAGGGCAAGTCTGTAATGAAGTGATTTTTAATTAAGAGGAAGGAACTTGCTGATCACTGGGCGTCTTTCCCCTGTTCTGTTTCGGACAGGAACCCTCTCTGTTTGCGGTGGCGAAGCTTCTGGAGACGGGTCTGGTGAATATGGACCGCATTGAGATTCTGTGGAGACCTTTGACCGGTCATCTCCTGGAGGTCAGCGCTGTTTCTCTCTGGAGCGGCTGCAGTACAGTCTCACATTACCCATGTCGGGCTCCTGTTTACATGCGTGTGTTTATAGGGCCGTGTATGAATCCTTACATGTGTTCTGTTATTTACCTGCATGCATCCAGACGTGTTACATGTGTGTTTCTGTTGACGTCTACTTTGCTTTCACTGACGCTGTTCAACATTTTAGGGTTACTCATCAAAGCCGTGTGTGCGCATGTCCGTGTGTGTGTATATTTGTGTCGTGCGTGCGTGCGTGTGTGTGTGTGTGTGTGTGTGTGTGTGTGTGTATGCGTTAAGCATGTGCCGATATGAAGTTAAACCTGTTCGATATTGAATTAAAAACTGAATCAAACCGTAATACCGGTTTTGACCACTTGAGGTCGCACTTGCGTATTTTTTTCAATTTCATTTTTCCTATGTGCGCAGTGTAACATCATATTCAGTCAAAATCAAAATAATTAGATGGGGCTGTTCAGAACTTATTCGGTGAAATTCAGTGGCTCCTTGTTATTCGGTACTTTCTATTGGTCATCGGCAGTGTCACTAGTTCAGTCTTTGGCCGCTAGATAATCTTTTCCTAGCCCCGTTCACAAAACCCTGAAGGAATATGCTGAAGTAAAAAATGCAGATCTCGGACATCGCTCACTCACTGTAAAGACGCTGCCAGATACCTAACTAGAGACATTGCCGATGACCAGTAGAAAGTACTGAATTCCGAGGAGCCACCAAATTTACATTGCATTTCATGTGTCCGTGAATGCTGTTGATAATTTTTCGGATATAGCTAGCCACAGGGGCGGACTGGGGCAAAAAAAGTGGCCCGGGAATTCATACCTGACCAGCCCACTCTCCAGACGGCAGGGATGGGGAGGTAGTGGCTGGCCGAAAAAATTTCACATTATTTGACAAAAAAGTATGCATTTTAACATCATACTGGACTGTATTTCCCTTAAAACATTGATCTTATTAGTTCTTGAGTAAACATAACACTAATTAGCCTATAACAAAATAATTGTGTTTATCTAACATACAAACCCAGTGGCTATATGGATGTGTGATCTTAGCAGATGGTAACAGATCACCTGGTCCACCCCCCCACCCCACCCCCCATGTACATGTACATTGTACATGTGAGTGAACTCACTATTCTGTAGGCAGGGGTTGGGTGGGTAATACCCAAAAACAAACAATCCTATTTATATTAAAGATCTTATTTACCTGAAAGATATCCTGAAATAAACTGAATATAATGATGCTGTCTTATATTAAAAACATACCATTGTTAACATATAAATACTGTATTTTATAGAACTTTTATTATTATAATTATTACATTTATTTTTACATGAATGGATGTGAAACAGAAATGCGACTTTGGGGGCATTGCATTTTTCAATAAGACCACTGCATTATTTGGATTGATTCAGACATAGCCTTTTTAAAAATGAAGTTAGATACTTTACCAACAGACTCTAATGAGCGTAGAATAGCTCACTAGCCTCAGAACCGCAGAAACTTGGTTACAAGTTTAATTGCAGGTGATTCTGAACGACAGAGTTTTGGAAATGAAAATTTGCGAAGTCTATCTATATTCTAAGACCAATTTTATTTGGCACCGGAAAACAACGAATCAATGTGCATCAAATAGTATGCAAATAACTTGTCTATTGGGGTCGTTACGTGAGGTCAAGCAAATTTTAACCGAACTCATACTTGCGAAAGCTAATTAATTTAACGTCAGTCTTACCGTCCGGTCCCCCTCCAAGAGAAAACTGCTGCTGCATGAGGATCATCGTTGCAAAACAGCTGGTCGGTTTTCAGTTTGCATTTGAAAGCCTGAGGCTCCATATCTGCTTCCTTTATGCTCTTCGCTTTCCCGCCTCTCCGTTGCTTTCTGACACTTTCGTGATCATGGAGTCGTTGAAACACGTTTTTTGACTGTTGCCGCAGCAGGGACAAGCAATTTTCCCAGCAAGCCTGCCTTCCTAAACTTTAGGACGAAAACAACAAAATTAAATATATCGGGAATAGCCTAAGCCGCTAAATTGTTTTTATTTGCAAGAAAACAGTTCTTCGGTCAATTCTGTAGCATAAAGAAAATTTATAGGCCAAAATAAATACTATGAGGCCATGACTTAGAACAACCAGAATAGTGAAGTACAACTACTAAAAGTGTTATATACACCTATGACACTCAACAGCCTCTGATGTAAGGTTGGCACTGGGCGCTTCAATATAGAAGTTTCATGGTGTATATAAATCAAAGTAATTCATTTTTTTTTTTTTTTTTTTTTTTTTAAATTTGGCATCTCCAATCCCACCCGAATTTGGAATGCCCAATTGGGGAACTATGTACAAAGCTTGCTCGTATGCGACCCCTTGCTGCCAACTCAGGATAGTGAAGACAGTTCACGGCTCTCCTCCGAAGCACGTGCCTGTCACCCACTGATTCTTATACACTCGCTGGTTGAATCTTCGCAAGTTCAGAGCGAGGGCGGAGGATACCCGGACATGAACCAAGCCGGAGTCTTCCTGACGAGCGCCCGTCTGGCCAACAGGAGGCGCTGGAGCAACGAACAAAGCTGTTCTCGAATACCCAAATCCGGCAGTCCCTTCCCAATTTGTAACCCTGTAGCGCGATAGCCAATTGTGCGCTACTCTGAAAAAGCTGGTAATTCATTTTTAAGGGTTAATCAATACCGCTCGTACGTGACCTATCACAGGCTGTTAGTGACTGTTTTGTGAGCCGTCCGGGTGAGACTCTGGCGGGCTTTTTCGCTGACCGGAGCTGTTCATCGGAAAACTCCCGGTGTTCCCCTAGCGAGTGTGAAGCAGTAGATAAGCAGGGAAAAAAAGACAAACACACACACACACACACAAAAAAAAAACGTGATGACTGCGTGTCGGCCGTCCTGGAGTACCGGCCGTTCTGTGATTCTCCAGGACGCACAGATGACCGGTCCGCCCCTGGCTAGCCAGCTATAAATGAACCTGAAGCGTTGAATATTAATCATTCTCGCGGGTATGCCATCATTTTGTGACTCCAGGTATTCTTAACCATTAAGCCATATGAAGTTGAAGGTCGGAACAGCTCTATCTAATAATTTTGATTTTGACTGAATTTAACGTTACACTTGAAGCCCACGAGCTTAAACGTGTCGGCTCGCCAGCTAAATACATTCACACATACCGACTGGGAGGAAAAGTGACTCGATCGTAACTACCCAGACAGCAAAAGTCATTTGGCCCGGATCTGGCCCAGATCCTTGATAAGATCTGGTCCGGAAGTGGCCAACGGATCTGGCCCAGTATCTTTTAGCACAACAGGCCAATACCGGTGCGGATCTGTCTTTTTTATTTGGGCCAGCTCTGGGCAAGCTCCTTACCATACGATGGTCATCTGGCCCAGATCCATACCATATCTGGAACGGATCTGTACCAAATACATACTGGACCCCAACCAGATCTGTAGCAGAGTTGGACCAGATTCTGTGACATCTGGTCACTGATCCGTACCTGATCTGTACCAAATAAAGTAACAGGTATGTGGCTCCAGTACGGTTTTTATGCTTATTCAGTGAATCATGGAATGAATAAATCAATCACTGAAACATGGAGAAGCATAACTTATTCATATCCATATGAAATTTAAATGACTACTACACACAATTCAATCAATCAGTCAAAGTTTATTCATATAGCACGTTTTAAAAAAACCTCAGTTAGCATTATTTACTGCGCCAAAGAAACACGAGAAATTAGCGAGTGCATTTACTGATGATCTTGGGCTAACAGGGTTAACTGCTGAAGATTAATATGATGAGTTAAAACAAAAAAACTGATGAAAAGCCGACGGTTTGATAAATGTTTTTCAGTGTATAGCTGGGTGGGTTTAGAATTCGTTCGGAGGTGCGTTTCAAAGCATTAAAGCGCGCAATTGCGAGTGGGCGACTCACTAAAGTGGGCGTGCGCGTACGTGCGCGTTCGCAAATGAGGACAAAAAGTTTGGAGGAAAAAAAAGCTCTCGCCCCAACCCCGACCCCCGACCCCACATTCACTTGAACCCTGATCTCCTGCTCTCTGTTGCACTCGGCTCAGACACATATAGTTTGTACACAAGACAAACGTAATAAATATAATACAGATGGATTTAATGCCGTCAGCAGCAAGTTTTTGTAAACTGTATTTTTACATTTTGGACACATTTTGAGCACTTCAAAAAAAATTTTTTTCCCTTTTATAATGGCGGAGCAGTTCCTACGGTCAATCTAAAATGAACCAGTTCAATCATGTAAACCGGATCAAACCTGTTAAACCGGAAATCGGCCCAAGCTTAGTGTGTGCGTGTGCGCGTGCACGTGTGTACAAAGTATGTGTGTGTGTGTGTGTGTGTGTGTGTGTGAGTTCGAGTGTGTGTGTGTGAGTGCAAGTGTATGCGTGTGAGAGTGCGAGTGTGTGTGTATGCGTGTCGTGCGCGTGTGTACAAAGTGTATGTGTATGTGTATGTGTATGTGTGTGTGTGTGTGTGTGTGTGTGTGTGTGTGTGTGTTTGTATGCGTGTGCAGGGAGGTGTGTCTGTGCGTGTGCGTGTGCGCACGTATGCGTGTCGTGCGTGTGTGTGGGGAGGTGTGTGTGTGTGTGCGTGTGCGTGTGTGTATGCGTGTCGTGCGTGTGTGTGGGGAGGTGTGTGTGCGTGTGCGAGTGTGCGTGAGTGTGTATGCGTGTCGTGCGTGAGTGTGTATGCGTGTCGTGTGTGTGCGGGGAGGTGTGTCTGTGCGTGCGCGTGTGTGTGTGTGTGTGTGTGTGCGTGTGCGAGTGTGCGTGTGTGTATGCATGTCGTGCGTGTGTGTGGGGGGAGGTGTGCGTGTATGCGTGTCGTGTGTGTGTGTGTGTGCGAGTGTGCGTGTGTGTATGCGTGTCGTGCGTGTGTGTGTATGCGTGTCGTGCGTGTGTGTGTATGCGTGTCGTGCGTGTGTGTGTATGCGTGTCGTGCGTGTGTGTGTATGCGTGTCGTGCGTGCGTGAGTGTGTGTGTGCGTGCGTGCGTGCGTGTGTGTGTGTGTGTGTGTATGTGTATGCGTGTCGTGCGTGTGTGTGTATGCGTGTCGTGCGTGTGTGTGTATGCATGTCGTGCGTGTGTGTGTGTGTGTGTGTGTGTGTATGCGTATGCGTGTCGTGCGTGTGTGTGTAGCGTGTCGTGCGTGTGTGTGTATGCGTGTCGTGCGTGTGTGTGTATGCATGTCGTGCGTGTGTGTGTGTGTGTGCGTGTGCGAGTGTGCGTGTGTGTATGCGTGTCGTGCGTGTGTGTGTATGCGTGGGGAGGTGTGTGTGTGCGTGTGTGTGTGTGTTGCATTCTTCTTCTCCTTGAAGTTTTTCTGTCTCTCTCTCCCTCCGCTGCTCTCGTGTCTGTTGCAGAAGGTAAGCTGAGAAACTTCTCCTAATCGTTCCCTGTTTCGTAAAAATAACGGTAGATCAGACCCTGATTCTCGAACTGTCAGTCGCGAGGGCGCAGCACACTTCCGATGTGCCTTCTCCGAGAGGAGCGCACGGGTCTTTGTTTGTCGACGAGCAGCATGCAGTCAGATGTTCGACCTTCAGTGACTTCGCCCTTTACTGCGAGAGGCTCTCAGCTGCCCCCGTTAGTTTGTCTGATGTACTATTAAAATATTTATTGCCTGAACTACTGAGACCAACACCAGTCCTGGAATGATTAAGAGATGATAACACTGGAGTGATTTTCTCTTGCCAGTGTTTATATCATTGATGTGTCATTGTGAGAAAGGCAGCATAAATGCAAAAAATCTAAAACTTTCCCTGACTTCCATCTCTCTTGGGTTTTTTGCATTTATTCAGATCATTGCAATCGTTAGTGTCCCCTGCTGTGTGTCTGACATCGCCCTTTAGCCACCACTGGATTCTGAACATTGATCGGATTCTCATGCCCTCTTGCTCAACGAGTTCTGCAAACTAAATTTGTTCCAATTCATTAAACTACGTGAGTTAAGAATTCATAAAGACTCAGGGCATTAACATTTCCTTCGTCATTCAGGTGCCACAGAAAATGCCTCATGACGTGTGACAGTGCTATCAGAATTAAATTTGACTGTTGTTCTACCGCTTAGTCTCAGCAGATGTTGCTAATTTGGCGAAGTAAACTGCGAGAGGATTAGACAGTGAAGCTCTGAAAGGCCTTTGGCCGCTGCTGGTGTTCACTGTGGGTCCGGCTCTCGCTCAATCTGTGCTGCAGTAACTGTGACTCAGGAAGTGTTGGGGGTGTTTTCACCGGAAAGTGTGGAAGTGTGAGGTGTGGTGCGGTGTCCCGCAGGTGTGTCAGCACCCCAACGCTCGGATGCGGGAGTGGGGAGCGGAGGCGGTGACCACGCTGATCAAAGCAGGCCTGGCGTTTAAACACGACCCCCCGCTGTCGCAAAACACGGTATGGCCCCCGATCCGCTCTCGGTGCCAGCGTCCTGTCTGTCACTCTGACACGGGGCTCCGACACACTGCTCAGGCCTCCCAGGAGTGTGTGTGTGTGTGTGTGTGTGTGTGTGTGTGTGTGTGTGTGTGTGTGTGTGTGTGTGTGTGTGTGTGTGTGTGTGTGTGAGAGAGAGTGTGAGTGTGAGTGTGTGTGTGTGTGTGTGTGTGTGTGTGTGTCTGAGCTGAGGAGGTTAGCATAAGGGCATGAATATACTGATGTGTGTCTGAGTGAGTTTTACAGTTAACACTCAGCTCACATCAGTGTTCAGGCACAGGTGCTCACCACTGAACTTCCCCTCTCTCTCTCTCTCTCTCTCTCTCTCTCTCTCTCTCTCTCTCTCTCTCTCTCTCTCTCTTCCTCTCTATATCCCTCCCTCCCTCCCCCTGTCTTCCCCACTGTACTTCTCTCTGTCTCACTCTCTCAATTCAACTCAACGATGCTTTATTGGCAAGACTGTATGATCACAATATTGCCAAAGCAACTTGACAATGGAGTACGAGTACCTGACCATGAAACATCAGACTTGATTGAAGTGAGTGGGACAGAGTAATAAATACTGAGG
The DNA here is from genome assembly GCA_029721435.1 of Gymnothorax reevesii. NCBI lineage: Eukaryota > Metazoa > Chordata > Actinopteri > Anguilliformes > Muraenidae > Gymnothorax > Gymnothorax reevesii. The sequence goes on along the minus strand of CM056593.1, from coordinate 642,242 downwards.
AATAAATAAGTACCCGTCTCTCTCTGTGCAGCGGCTGCAGCTGCTGCTGCTGAGCCCTCTGAAGGAGCTCTCCAACGTCCTGCACGCCGACATCAGGCAGAGGCAGCTGGAGAGCGTCCTGCAGATCCTGCAGAGTCAGGGGGACCGGCTGGGCCCTGGCTGGCCTCTGGTGCTGGGGGTGATCGGGGCCATCCGCAACGACCAGGGGTGAGAGGGCTCACAGCGCCCTGCAGTACCGTCTTGCACAGGCAGGGGGCGCCGTGAGGTGCAGTCAGGTCCCTGCAGTACACTCGTACGCTGGGGTCACAGCGTCTGCAGAACACTGTGACACCGCTAGGGGGAGCCATGAGGCGCAGTAACGATATCAAGTTAAAGTTGCGCGTTGAGTCCTGTAGTTTGAACACTGCAGGAATCGCAGCCTTTTTAACAGAGTCACTGATCCAATATATATGGACCGGTCTGTTTATTGCTTCAGTTCGGTTTTCCATCCACATGTCCTTATCTCTATGCTCTTCCTCCTGTTCGAGGAGAACAACAGTACCTTTTATCTCTGAATATCATTTACCCCAAAAAACCTATGGAACCACATGGGTCAGTCAAATGCAGCTGCTGTATTCAAACCTGTGAAACTTGGGCTGTTTAAGGTTTCCAATGGTCTCAATATGTGCTGCTGAAAGGACATGTTTTCAGGGAAATTTGTATAATATAATGCACAAGATCTTCATATTTTCCATTTCATGTCATGTTTTGGCCGCATAAACATGGCGTCCTGGGTTTGAATATTTCTCTCAGTATAAGTGCGATGTAGCTTCATTGCAGCGGTGCAACCTGCAGATACAGAATATACAGTTTAAGTAAATGTCTTCTCTGATGCAGAACCAACTTAAGGGAAGAGCGTTAAAGGGGTTCACTAATGTATGCTGGAGAGACACAGTCCCCCTGTACTTCTCTGTGTGACCGACGCAGATGAACTCACAGACGCCCTCTTCTCTCCTCTCCTCTCTCTGCAGGGAGTCTCTGATCCGCACTGCCTTCCAGTGCCTGCAGCTGGTGGTGACCGACTTCCTTCCCACGATGCCCTGCACGTGTTTGCAGATAGTGGTGGAGGTGGCTGGCAGCTTCGGGCTGCAGAACCAGGAGCTGAATATCAGCCTGACCTCCATCGGCCTTCTGGTAAAGAAAGGGCTTTATTTCCTTTACAGTGTATTAGTTACATTACCGTTACTGCTAAAGGGCTTTATTTCCTTTACAGTGTATTGGTTACATTACCGTTACTGGTAAAGGCCTTTATTTCCTTTACGGTGTGTTGGTTACATTACCGTTACTGGTGAAGGCCTTTATTTCCTTTACAGTGTGTTGGGTGCATTACCGTTACTGGTAAAGGGCTTTATTCCCTTTACGGTGTGTTGGTTACATTACCGTTACTGGTAAAGGCCTTTAACCCTTTACGGTGTGTTGGTTACATTACCGTGACTGGTGAAGGGCTTTATTCCCTTTACAGTGTGTTGGTTACATTACCTTTACTGGTAAAGGCCTTTATTTCCTTTACGGTGTGTTGGTTACATTACCGTTACTGGTAAAGGCCTTTATTTCCTTTACAGTGTGTTGGGTGCATTACCGTTACTGGTAAAGGGCTTTATTCCCTTTACGGTGTGTTGGTTACATTACCGTTACTGGTAAAGGCCTTTAACCCTTTACGGTGTGTTGGTTACATTACCGTGACTGGTGAAGGGCTTTATTCCCTTTACAGTGTGTTGGTTACATTACCTTTACTGGTAAAGGGCTTTATTCCCTTTACAGTGTATTGGTTACATTACAGTTACTGCTAAAGGGCTTTATTCCCTTTACAGTGTGTTGGTTACATTACCGTTACTGGTAAAGGGCTTTATTCCCTTTACAGTGTATTGGCTACATTACCGTTACTGGTAAAGGGCTTTATTCCCTTTACAGTGTATTGGTTACATTACAGTTACTGCTAAAGGGCTTTATTCCCTTTACAGTGTGTTGGTTACATTACCGTTACTGGTAAAGGGCTTTATTCCCTTTACAGTGTATTGGTTACATTACAGTTACTGCTAAAGGGCTTTATTCCCTTTACAGTGTATTGGTTACATTACAGTTACTGCTAAAGGGCTTTATTCCCTTTACAGTGTGTTGGTTACATTACCGTTACTGCTAAAGGGCTTTATTCCCTTTACAGTGTGTTGGTTACATTACCTTTACTGGTAAAGGGCTTTACTCCCTTTACAGTGTATTGGTTACATTACCGTTACTGCTAAAGGGCTTTATTCCCTTTACAGTGTGTTGGTTACATTACCTTTACTGGTAAAGGGCTTTATTCCCTTTACAGTGTGTTGGTTACATTACCGTTACTGCTAAAGGGCTTTATTCCCTTTACAGTGTGTTGGTTACATTACCGTTACTGGTAAAGGCCTTTATTTCCTTTACAGTGTGTTGGGTGCATTACCGTTACTGGTAAAGGGCTTTATTCCCTTTACGGTGTGTTGGTTACATTACCGATACTGGTAAAGGGCTTTATTCCCTTTACAGTGTGTTGGTTACATTACCGTTACTGGTAAAGGGCTTTATTCCCTTTACAGTGTATTGGTTACATTACCGTTACTGCTAAAGGGCTTTATTCCCTTTACAGTGTGTTGGTTACATTACCGTTACTGGTGAAGGCCTTTATTCCCTTTACAGTGTATTGGTTACATTACCGTTACTGCTAAAGGGCTTTATTCCCTTTACGGTGTGTTGGTTACATTACCGTTACTGGTAAAGGGCTTTATTCTCTTTACGGTGTGTTTGTTCCATTACTGTTACTGGTAAAGGGCTTTATTCCCTTTACGGTGTATTTGTTACATTACCGTTACTGGTAAAGGGCTTTATTCCCTTTACAGTGTGTTGGTTACATTACCGTTACTGGTGAAGGGCTTTATTTCCTTTACGGTGTGTTGGTTACATTACCGATACTGGTAAAGGGCTTTATTTCTTTTACGGTGTGTTGGTTACATTACCGTGACTGGTAAAGGACTATTTCCTTCATGGTGTGTTGGTTACATTACCGTGACTGGTAAAGGACTATTTCCTTTATGGTGTGTTGGTTACATTACCGTGACTGGTAAAGGACTATTTCCTTTATGGTGTGTTGGTTACATTACCGTGACTGGTAAAGGACTATTTCCTTTATGGTGTGTTGGTTACATTACCGTGACTGGTAAAGGACTATTTCCTTTATGGTGTATTGGTTACATTACCGTGACTGGTAAAGGACTATTTCCTTTATGGTGTGTTGGTTACATTACCGATACAGGTAAAGGACTATTTCCTTTACGGTGTGTTGGGTACATTACCGATACAGGTAAAGGGCTTTATTTCCTTGACGATGTGTTGGTTACATTACCGATACTGGTAAAGGGCTTTATTTCTTTTACGGTGTGTTGGTTACATTACCGTGACTGGTAAAGGACTATTTCCTTTATGGTGTGTTGGTTACATTACCGTGACTGGTAAAGGACTATTTCCTTTATGGTGTGTTGGTTACATTACCGTGACTGGTAAAGGACTATTTCCTTTATGGTGTGTTGGTTACATTACCGTGACTGGTAAAGGACTATTTCCTTTATGGTGTGTTGGTTACATTACCGTGACTGGTAAAGGACTATTTCCTTTATGGTGTGTTGGTTACATTACCGTGACTGGTAAAGGACTATTTCTTTTATGGTGTGTTGGTTACATTACCGTGACTGGTAAAGGACTATTTCTTTTATGGTGTGTTGGTTACATTACCGTGACTGGTAAAGGACTATTTCTTTTATGGTGTGTTGGTTACATTACCGTGACTGGTAAAGTACTATTTCCTTTATGGTGTGTTGGTTACATTACCGTGACTGGTAAAGGACTATTTCCTTTACGGTGTGTTGGGTACATTACCGATACTGGTAAAGGGCTTTATTTCCTTTACGGTGTGTTGGTTACATTACCGATACTGGTAAAGGGCTTTATTTCCTTTACGGTGTGTTGGTTACATTACCGTGACTGGTAAAGGACTATTTCCTTTATGGTGTGTTGGTTACATTACCGTGACTGGTAAAGGACTATTTCCTTTATGGTGTGTTGGTTACATTACCGTGACTGGTAAAGGACTATTTCCTTTACGGTGTGTTGGGTACATTACCGATACTGGTAAAGGGCTTTATTTCCTTTACGGTGTGTTGGTTACATTACCGATACTGGTAAAGGGCTTTATTTCCTTTACGGTGTGTTGGTTACATTACCGTGACTGGTAAAGGACTATTTCCTTTATGGTGTGCTGGTTACATTACCGTGACTGGTAAAGGACTATTTCCTTTATGGTGTGCTGGTTACATTACCTATACTGTACGCTGAGAGGATCGCAGGTGATCAGCTTAAGCAGGGGCCATTCCAGCGTCAGTAACTCAGGTTAGGAATATCGCTTAAGGGCCCCACAGCTGCCCTGACCGCATCATGGCTTCAGTGGGATTTAATCTAACAGCCTTCAGGCTCCCAGTCCCTGCGGACTCTTTATATCTCAGGTTAACATGTGTTATAGTCCACCCTCTGGACAGCTTTACTTAACTTCACTTTCGCTCAGCAGAAGCCCTTTTTTCGCTACAGCTTTCTGTGTGAACTAAAGCCTTTTGGGACTAAGTGTGGTAACTCCAGAGATGGAGTCGTCCCAAAAGAGATGAAATGTGCAGACCTGCTTAGTGACGTGCCGTGTGACTTTTCAGTTGAATATGAAACTGCATGAAACTAATTAGAGTATGTGACTGGCACCCCGGCTGTTTTAGTGCAGTATTTGTTTTTTTTATATCGATGTCTGCGTCTGAGAAACGACTCCTTCGTTCTGCTCTGATCCCCCCGTGACTCCTGCAGTGGAACATCTCAGACTACTTCTACCAGCGGGGAGAGACCATCGAGCAGGAGCTGAACAGGCAGGAGGAGGCGCTGCAGAGCCAGGCCAGGGAGAGGGGCGTGGCCCTGAACCGGCCCTTCCACCCGGCCCCGCCCTTCGACTGCCTGTGGCTGTGCCTGTATGCCAAGCTGGGGGAGCTGTGTGTGGACCCCCGGCCCGCTGTCCGCAAGAGCGCCGGTCAAACTCTCTTCTCCACCATCAGCGCCCACGGCACCCTCCTGCAGCCGCCCACCTGGCACACCGTGGTCTGGAAGGTGAGACGGCGTCTCAATATCCATCCACACCATTTTACATTTTCATGGAGGAACGTCCACTACACTGTGCTCCCGCACACACACCAATAACTGTGTTCTGAGGCATGTTCAGTGCTGTAATAGTGCGCTGTGTTACAGCACAGGCTCATCACTGAGGGGTCTGTGCTGCAGTCTCAGCCCGTGTTCTCTCAGCTGCGTCTCTGTGAGAGCTTACAGTGCGCAGGTACTGGAGTCTGTGACCACATTCATCCCTTTTTCCCTGGATACAGGAATGAGCTCTGGTCATTACATGCCTGTACCCTGTGCTCTGGTCATTACATGCCTGTACCCTGTGCTCTGGTCATTACATGCCTGTACCCTATGCTCTGGTCATTACATGCCTGTACCCTGCGCTCTGGTCATTACATGCCTGTACCCTGCGCTCTGGTCATTACATGTCTGTACCCTGCGCTCTGGTCATTACATGTCTGTACCCTGTGCTCTGGTCATTACATGCCTGTACCCTGCGCTCTGGTCATTACATGCCTGTACCCTGTGCTCTGGTCATTACATGCCTGTACCCTGTGCTCTGGTCATTACAGGCCTGTATCCTGCGCTCTGGTGTTTACATGCCTGTATCCTGCGCTCTGGTGTTTACATGCCTGTACCCTGCGCTCTGGTGTTTACATGCCTGTACCCTGCGCTCTGGTGTTTACATGCCTGTACCCTGTGCTCTGGTCATTACATGCCTGTACCCTGTGCTCTGGTCATTACATGCCTGTACCCTGCGCTCTGGTCATTACATGCCTGTACCCTGTGCTCTGGTCATTACATGCCTGTACCCTGTGCTCTGGTCATTACATGCCTGTACCCTGTGCTCTGGTCATTACATGCCTGTACCCTGCGCTCTGGTGTTTACATGCCTGTACCCTGCGCTCTGGTGTTTACATGCCTGTACCCTGTGCTCTGGTGTTTACATGCCTGTACCCTGTGCTCTGGTGTTTACATGCCTGTACCCTGCGCTCTGGTGTTTACATGCCTGTACCCTGCGCTCTGGTCATTACATGCCTGTACCCTGCGCTCTGGTCATTACATGCCTGTACCCTGTGCTCTGGTCATTACATGCCTGTACCCTGCGCTCTGGTCATTAAATGCCTGTACCCTGTGCTCTGGTCATTACATGCCTGTACCCTGCGCTCTGGTGTTTACATGCCTGTACCCTGCGCTCTGGTGTTTACATGCCTGTACCCTGTGCTCTGGTCATTACATGCCTGTACCCTGTGCTCTGGTCATTACATGCCTGTACCCTGCGCTCTGGTGTTTACATGCCTGTACCCTGCGCTCTGGTCATTACAGGCCTGTACCCTGCGCTCTGGTCATTACACGCCTGTACCCTGCGCTCTGGTGTTTACATGCCTCTACCCTGCGCTCTGGTCATTACAGGCCTGTATCCTGCGCTCTGGTCATTACACGCCTGTACCCTGCGCTCTGGTGTTTACATGCCTGTACCCTGCGCTCTGGTCATTACAGGCCTGTACCCTGCGCTCTGGTCATTACATGCCTGTACCCTGTGCTCTGGTCATTACATGCCTGTACCCTGTGCTCTGGTCATTACATGCCTGTACCCTGTGCTCTGGTCATTACATGCCTGTACCCTGCGCTCTGGTGTTTACATGCCTGTACCCTGCGCTCTGGTGTTTACATGCCTGTACCCTGCGCTCTGGTCATTACAGGCCTGTACCCTGCGCTCTGGTCATTACACGCCTGTACCCTGCGCTCTGGTCATTACACGCCTGTACCCTGTGCTCTGGTGTTTACATGCCTGTGCCCTGTGCTCTGGTGTTTACATGCCTGTGCCCTGTGCTCTGGTGTTTACATGCCTGTACCCTGTGCTCTGGTGTTTACATGCCTGTGCCCTGTGCTCTGGTGTTTACATGCCTGTACCCTGCGCTCTGGTGATTAAATGGGATGTTACAGCCTATTTTGTACAGAGAAGAAGGGATGGAGATGTGAACACGGTCAGATGGATGAAGAACAGAATGGGTACTGCGTGCTATAGGACGGCACAGACGGACTGCAGAGCTCACTCTGAGTGAGTGAATTTGGCTGTTCCCCCCCTCAGGTGCTGTTCCACCTGCTGAACTGTGTCAGAGCCTCTTCTACTACAGCCGACAAGGAGAAGATCGAATCGGGGGGCGGGAACATCCTCATCCACCACTCGCGCGACACGGCTGAGAAACAGTGGGCGGAGACATGGGTGCTGACCCTGGCGGGCGTGGCCCGGATCTTCAACACCAGGAGATACCTGCTGCAGTCACTCGGTGGGTGGTGGGAGGTGGGAGGGGTGTTGCTGGGGGAGGCGTGGCCTGTTACAGTGACTTCAGTAACCAGGAGAGAAGCTCAAATGATATTTTGATTGAAAAAGCAGGTACAACTGAGATGTACTGACAGAATTGAGAAAGCTTTGTTGATTTTGCTCATAAAGTATCTGTATATTATCTATGGGTCACGATTAGTGCAGGAAAACCACTTTCTTTTCAGCAGAACATTTCCGATCCACCCTTACCTGTCCTCCTGACTTGATCACATGACTCATAGTGGAACAAATTTTAATTTCTGTAGTGAACTGGGGGCAGATCATGAATATTAGTTAACAACACGAGCGGAGCTGATTGAGGCGGTGCACACTGCACTGAAGTGGGTGAGGTGGAGCTGCGCTGTTCAGCTCGCTGCTCATGAATATTTACAGATTCGGCAGCTCAGCCAATCACTTATTGTTATTCTTGGACACCTTATAATTATTCATGACTTCGCCCTGGCTCACCTATGAGAAGGAAATTTGTATCCAGTACAACGTTGCTGGCAGAAGGAATGAGGAGGAGTATCACATTATGGCAGAGTTTGATTACCCATAATCTTTTGCCTTTCCCTGATCACAGGGGATTTTTTCAAAGCCTGGGAGGTTTTGCTGGACCACATCCAGTCGGCTGCTCTCAGCAAGAATAACGAGGTCTCGCTGGCGGCGCTCAAGAGCTTCCAGGAGATCCTGCAGATCGGCACGCCCGTCCGAGACGCGGAGAGGTCACCCGACGCGCTCTCCGCTATGGGGGTCCTGTCGCTGGGCGACGCCTCACAGGCCAGCGGACCCGGCAGGCCCCCCCTGCCCTCCGATTCGCTGGGCCGCTACGAGGGGGCGGAGCCTCCGCAGACCCCGCCCTCTGGGGTTACTGACGAGCTGGAAGACCAGGCTCTGTGGTGGGCGGCGTGGAGCACGTGGTACCGGACCGGCTCCAGCTGCACACGCCCCCCCAGCTCCGGAGACGGCCCCACATTCGTCCCCAGCCAGCCCTTTCTGGCTGCCCTGGTACAGATCTTCCCCGCCCTCTACCAGCACATCAAGCCCAACTTCAGCATGGACGACCTGCGCAAACTGGGACTCATCCTGCAGGGGGCGGTATCAGTGCCCATCAGCTCCGACGCCTCGCCCTTCATCCTCCCCTCCTACACCGAGGCCGTTCTCACAAGCCTGCAGGAGGCTGTGCTTGCTGCTCTGGACGTCCTGCAGAAGGTAAGGGGGGCCTCTGCTGGATGGGAGGAGGTATCGCAGTTTAAAGCTAGGTCTTGTAAAAGTGTAGGTCTGACATGAGTAGATGGTTACAGGATTCTGCTTTATATTACTTTTGTGTCACATTTTAATATTATACATATATAATATCAGACCAGCAGTCACCAACCTTGTTCGTGGAGATGTACCATCCTGACGTTTTCTGCCCAACCCCAGCAGAACACCCCTGACAGTACGGAGAGATCCTAACTGCTGATATGAGAAGGCAGATGCGGCAGATTAATGTTGCAGTGAAGCCGTGCAGGACGGTAGATCTGCAGGAACACGGTTTCATGACCTCTGGTTTATGCTCCCGCAGAAGGGCCCTTAGACCTCGGCACAGCTGGCAGAGTTTTGCAGGTTTCATTTTTGGTCATCAGCAGTGTGTCATATTATCGTTCCTGGCGCAGGCCATATGCATCGGCCCGGAGAACATGCAGGTCATGTACCCAGCCATCTTCCACCAGCTGCTCCTGTTCGTGGAGTTCTCCTGCAGGCCGCCGCAGTTCGGGAAACTGGAGACCAAACACGTCTCCAACGCAAAGTTCAGCCAGGTGAGAGGCCCAGTGCGTCAGCCGGGGGTTCGCCTGCGAGCCTCTGGTGTGTCTCAGCTAAAACTCAGGAGCTGGCGGGTGTGTTAACATTTGTACCATCTTCTCTCATTCTGTTTCTCCGTGTCACGCGTTGGATCGGCAAAAGATCCAACTGTTTGCGCCGGTGAGTCCACTCTCCCTCTGCTGGCCTTGTGTTTGAACTGCTCTGATGGTGGCGCCGTCAGATCGAGCTGTCCCAGTGTCCCCATCTCCCCGTGCGCGTGTGTGTGTGTGTGTGTGTGTGTGTGTGTGTGTGTGTGTGCGCGCGCGCGTGTGTGTGTGTTCCTCACACTGCGTAACGCGCAGGGCTGCACGCTTTATGTGTCCTGTAATCACTGAGATCCACTGTGTGTCACTACAATCACTGCGGTCACCTTGTCTGCCTCGGCTGTCGTTTTTGCATTGATCAGAGACTCCAGATTTCATTTTGTCATCCTCTCTGTTTCCTTCTCGTCAGATTAAAAATTATTTAAGAGGTTTTTATGTTTAATTTCATCTGGGAAATTTTTTCAAATTTCGCATAAACTGACCTCTGAACTTCTTAAATCAGCTTGGAGTGAGACACCTTTGCTGTTGCTGAAAAAGTAGTTGCTGGCATCTAGTGGTTGGAGTGCTGACTTACAGGCTATAAATATGGCTGCCCCTATCAGTGAGTTGTACTAATGGATTAGTCTCACAGCCTTGAAACCCTTATTTCCCTGTGATTTCTCCTCGTGTTCTGAGGCAGGCCCTCTGTGAATAATGCATGCTGCTCTGTTTCAGAGCCTCGCCGCTCCGCTTTGATATGCAGGCCTGTTCCCTGTTGACGCTGCTTGGTGTCACAACATGAGCTGCAGCTCTGCTTCTCTTACTCTCTGATTATGAGTCATTGGTTAATCCTGTGGACTTATGAATCTGTCAACTACCCCTAAAATATAAATGCACTTCTCTGGTGCTCACACTTACTCCCTCTCTCCCGCTCTCCCGCTCTCCTCGATGTGTAGGCGGAATGGGTCGCTTTGAACTACGTACCCTTCGCAGAGAGGTCCCTGGAGGTGGTGGTTGACCTGTACCAGAAGACAGCCTGTCACAAGGCTGTGATTAATGAGAGCGTTCTGCAGAACATCATCAAGGTACAGTGTCAGTTACGTCCAAACCTCGCTCATGCATGTGGAGGAGTCCAATATGTAGCACAAGCTAACGCTGAACAGCCTGCGCTGCTGTCGAAATGTGTGTTTGATCAGTGAGGCTTCGCCGTGCTTCAGCGGGTCAGCTGACACTGAGACGTAAAGGGCTTCTCTGTGTGCGCTGCCCCTTCTGCTGTCTCTCTTCTTCTGTGGTGTCTTAATCTCCTCGCTCTCCTGTAGACCCTGAGGATGCCCTTGGCTCTGAAGTACTCCTGCCCGGCAGAGAGCACCTGGAAGCTCGCCGTCTCCTCCCTGCTGCGGGCGCTGTCCGTCGGCCTCCCTGTCGCCCGCCAGCACGCCGCCTCCGGGAAGTTCGACGCCATGTGGCCCGAGCTTGCCGGCGCTTTTGAGGACTTCCTGTTCCCAAAAAGGTAGTGCGTGCTGTTTCCCTGGATAGCGTTGCCAGCCTATTTTTTGCGTACCTGAGTTTGGGTGATGTTGATGGTGAGGGATGTGTCGCAAGAGATGTGATCTGTTCATAAACAAATGGTCAGGAGGCCCCTCTAAATGACGATCAGCTTGTGTTTTGGAGACATACTGCAGCGGCTGAGGAGAATACTCGACATCGTTTGCCTTTCCCTCTTCGTTTCCTCAGTGCGCCCCCGGATAACCTGTCCATTCAGGAGTTCCAGAAGAACGAGGGCGTGGATGTGGAGGTAAGTTGCCGGTAAGGACTGCGGCGGTTGCCCTCAGGGGTCAGGATCTCTGGGCTCTTACTCTTGGGTTTGGTTCGCAGGTGGTGCAGCTGATCAGCTCCGAGATCCTGCCCTTTGCCAGCTTCATCCCTAAAGAGTTTGTGAGTCGGATCATGTCCATGCTGAACCGGGGCTCCATACACTCCCAGTCCTCCTCTTTCACAGGTCAGAGGCACGGCGAGCGCTGGCTATAAACCAATGTCAACCGGTATCGAGTGTTGTGTTTCCAGAAAGCCACCTATGCAGCCCAACATAAGCAAATTGCAGTAACTACAGTTTTATGGGTAAATAAGTTCTGGATGGCTGCTTTATCTTGTGATTAAGTGTCAGTTTTTGGAGGAAGTTATCAAAAGCTAAGCAGAAAACACGCGTGTATGAATGGTGAGTTAACGCTGAGGTGATTTTTGTTAATTTCTGCGTTTGTGTAGTGCCTACGATTCGCCTGTAGAGGGCAGTGTAGGCTCACGTCTTGCTGCAAAGGTCAACATCACATTCCTGCAGTCAAGTCTTTTGTTTCAGGACCACAGTAGTAGGACTAGATTTTCGCTATTCTCACCCCTTCTCGTCATATGGCGACCAAGCGTCGATATACGTACGAAACACAGGCTTTCAGCGTCCTTATTTGACTTTTTATGCCCCCGTAAATGAAGTTTCGGGGCATATAGTTTTTCACCTGTCCGTCTGTCTGTCTGTCCGTCTGTTTGTCGGCAGTGAAAAAAAACTTTAACCTTGGCCATAACTTTTGATTGGTTAGTGGTAGGTCTTTGATACTTGGCATGTGCATCCCTTGTGACGAGACCTTTCAGATGAGGTCATCAAATTTGACCTCGTGACCTTAACTTTTGATTGGTTAACATTTGGCTTCCGTCTTTGTTACTTAGGTATACGATTCCTCACGTTGAAGAAAGGTGATCTAGGCCTTGATCCTGTCTTCTTGACCTTGGCATACGGGGGCATTAGTGTTTTACAAACACATCTTGTTCGTTCTGTAGTGATGCCATGTCAGAGTGTGTCACTATATGACGCGTTAAAGATTTGGGTCCAGGAAATCTTGTCCTACAGTTGCGCTGCTGTCTCCTGGACTGTAGCGATGCCCCCCTCCTAACGGCGTCTGTCTCGCTCGTGCAGAGGCGGAGCTGGACGTGCGCATGCGGGAGGGCTTCTCCAAGGTGTGCTTCGAGACGCTGCTCCAGTTCTCCTTCAGCAATAAGGCCCCCTCGCCTCAGGAGGGCTACATCTCTCGCCTGGCACTCTCCGTGCTGCTGCAGCGTTCGCAGGACGTCCTGCTGCGCTACGCCGAGGACGAGCGGCTGAGCGGACGCTGCCCACTGCCCAGGTGGGCACCCGAAGCTCCGCTTATCGATTGATGCGTTTACCGATTCAGCACATTTGACAGATTAAAATGCAACGTGTATTGCGCAGATATTAAGTAATTAACCTCGTCTGTTCAGCAAGAGAAGTAAAGTCTCACAGATTACTTCTACTGCTGTCCCAGAGCCTGTTTGTGACCGAACTGAATCGTGTCATTTCTGAAGTGCTGCTGCACAGTTTGAGAGATCCATTTGGAAATTGTTCCTTGCATAAATGTTTAAAAAATTGGATGTTTACCATCACTGGGGGTGTCTTCTCAAGATTTAATTATCCCATTTTTGAGGGGAAAGTTTCTGTTTTGCGCTCATGTACTCTATGGCATCATAAGGGGTTGGAGTTTTGATGATTACAACTGTCCTGTAAGACATATTATAACACGTGATATACTGGGTCAGTGACGCCGCATTATTGCTGTTGTTGACCCTCTGTATGGACATAAAAATATTGAGCAGTCAGGAGTGTGTGTGTGTGTGTGTGTGTGTGTTTGTGTGTGGTCTAGGCAACAGGTGACTGAGATCATCTTTGTGCTGAAAGCCATCAGCACCCTGATGGACTCCCTCAGGAAGACCCAGCCTGAAAACGGTGAGCCAGGACCCCGTCAAAGCGCTTCACTGAATGTTTAGACCGTAATTATTATTCATTATATACATAACGAAGCATTATAATTCAAAAAAAGCATAGTGTGATATGGGCTCTGTTCCAGTGGATGGGAACACCTGGGCGCAGGTGATCGCCCTTTACCCGGTCCTGGTGGAGTGCATCACCTGCTCCTGCTCGGAGGTCAGCAATGCCCTCAAGGAGGCGCTGGGGCCCTTCAAGGACTTCATGCAGCCCCCAGCAACCAGAGTCCTCAATGGAGAGTCGTGACCTTGCGTTTCCTTGGAGACGACAGCGGCAGCCTTCGAGACGTGAACAAAGACTCTGGCGCGCGGCAAAGACTCTTCACTCGAGCGCAAGCGTATTCGACAGACTGATCACCCAGGCAACTATGAGGGGTGGCCCTGAAGGTCGGCCATTTTGAGTGGCATCATTGTGAACTTTTGATGCAATCTGGCAATCTGGTGTCATTTGCTGGACTGCTCACATCGACTCACTACACTAAAAAAGAAAAAAATTGCAGTGTTCTCCATTTGTTTTTGTTTTTCCTGACAGGAGGGGTGCATTTAGAGGTGTGATGTGGCATTAATGATGAAACTTCCAGTAAAGGGTTTGGTTATTCGTACTAAAAAAAGGAAAAAAAATAAGAAGGAAATGAAACAATGAAGAAAAATTATTCAGGAAGATTTTTCTGTGCAAGATCTTGCTGTTACAGTTCATCTCATCAGCCAGCCCTCATAAGGATGTGCTTGTGAATGTTTGTGTAAAATAAATGGTACAATTCAGTTTTAAAAGTTTATTTTCTCTCTGACTTTGCCTGTTGCGAGCCTTTTGCTGGAGAAAATGGGTGCAAAAAAAAAATTAACGACTTATTTTCCAAATGATGTTGGTGATCAGTAGGCCACTGCACGGCCAATTTGCGGTTTTTGAATCATATCTGTTCAACGAGTTATTTTGTGTCTCACTTCTTAAGTAATCCTGACCTTTCAGTTATTCTGAAGACTGTTACCAGTGCCAGAAAGCAGGAATGAAATGAGCATTAAAAAAAAAAAACATTTTCCTTAAAGACGTGCGCTACTAATCATACGCTCCATCCTTGTCCAGGTCAAGTTCACGATGTATTTTGTAATTAATTGCTCAACCTGTTCATGGGTTTTGAGCTCGCGGGAGTCAGCAAGTGATTTGGCCGTTTTGGCTGTACTGCGACAGATTTGTTTGTATTAAGCTATTAGTTTCAGGCAAGCGAACAAACTTAATTTGAAATAACTTTTCATATGGTCTATAATTTTTCCGCAGAAAGCGAGTCGTATGGTGACTCGCGCACATGATTTGTTTCATTCGCGCGAGCCTGAACCGGTGAGTCTGTCGGCCGACAGCGCGCGCGAGCTGCAGTCTCTCGCGGAACCTCGGTGAAAATGGCGGTAAAGTTCAAAATCTGTGAAAAACATTGTAGTTACTTCAGCCCGCTGTGAAAACTTTTTAAAACGTCAGTTCTGTTCATCATGTCGTTTAAACTTCGCCACCGTCTATACATCGTCAAGTTTGTGTCTTATTAACTGAAACCCAGGTGAGGGATTTCCTGCGGTTCACATCCGGACTACAAAACCGTGCCGCTGCTTGTGTTAATACTCCCTGTACAAAACGACTAACACTACACCGCTTATAAGTACTAACATTACACCGCTTATAAGTACTAACATTACACAGCTTAGAAGTACTAACATTACACCGCTTAGAAGTACTAACATTACTCCGCTTAAGTACTAACATTACACAGCTTATAAGTTCTAACATTACACAGCTTATAAGTACTAACATTACACAGCTTATAAGTACTAACATTACACAGCTTAGAAGTACTAACATTACACCGCTTAGAAGTACTAACATTACTCCGCTTAAGTACTAACATTACACAGCTTATAAGTTCTAACATTACACAGCTTATAAGTTCTAACATTACACAGCTTATAAGTTCTAACATTACACAGCTTATAAGTACTAACAGTACACCGCTTATAAGTTGTTGGTTGTTGTGTTGTCTGCCGCTTTTAGTAATTTTAACATTAAGTCGTGGACAATTTAGCAACAGAAGGTTTCTCTGGCGGTTTCGGTAGCCAGTAATCATGACCGCTGTTACCTGTTTGCCTGCCTAGGCCTAGTCACCAGTACGTTGGAATTTATCATTCATATTTATCCAGTTTATTAACTTCTTTCATATTTGTCTGTTTGTTTCAATGAATTTGAAGTCACCTAACTGTTTAAATTTGTTTCGTAGTTTCACTTTGATAATAAATTGATTCATCGTGCATAACATCGTATTAATGTCTGCAGCGCTGGAGCTGAGGAACCTGCGAACACAAAGGATGGAGAGCGCTTCAGCCAGCAGGGGGCGATGTTTGATTTCAGTGTCAAATCATGGCTCCTATCCTGACGCATTCACAGGTACTCCTTACGCGTGACCCTAACCTCAGCCCCAGCCTTAACCTCGAGCAAAAACAAAAGGAGCAATTCAATCTATCCCATGACTTCAGCGTGGCTGCTGGGAGAGAAAGAACCTAACCGCTCATTCTTCATGAGTAATACCAATTAATGCATGATAGCAGAACTATTAAATTCAAGGGGACAAAGGAATGGCCATTTTATATTGCCACCTTCTGGTATAGGAGAAATGCACAAATTTCATAAATACAAGCAGTTGACATGATCCCTGATATGTAATTAAGCAATGGTGCTTGGTAATTGAATGTCAACCTGTCGTAATGATGCTGATAATAGTTTGGCCAGGAAATGCATATCTTTACCAGTCAGCCACTCACCAGTGTGGATAATACAGTGGTCTGCATACTGGGCTTTAATAGTCATCACATTATACGTTGTAAATAGTAGTGTCCTCATCGCTGTTGGCATATAGAAATGGGTATACACTGATTGGGAGGAAACATGACAACACTTCACAGGTAAGGTTTGGTATAAAAGTGCTGTAAATATGGGCTTAGTTACTGCATTGTGATTGTTAATGTAAGATGCAGGAGACACTGTCATATGCTGAAGCTGCACAGAGAAATGTTTGCGTTCTGTCATTTTTATACTCGCCTGAACAATGTTAGTGAAACAAAACAAGTCTCTACCGGAAATAATGCGTTTTTGGTTTGGGATATCAAAGTAACGCCCACCAGTTATCACCCATAATGGTTAAAACGTGAGTGTACTCTGAGGGAGGGTTCTGGCAGCTTCTAAATCCCACTGTTCTGCCATCTGTACATGAATTCCTGCAGTTACCCACCTGATAAAACTGTATTCGATGCTGTTGCCTCTTAGCTGATTGGTCAGGATTTATTGGTGTGAATCGGCATGTTTGCAAAGGAGCTTGGACCTTTCTACCTCGTCCTTTGGAGAGAGTGTGATGCAATCTAAAGAGACATTTACACAGTTTGTGTCTGGCCTATTTTACTCATTCTGTAGATTTTAACACAGAAGTGTGCTTTGAACTGTTTGAGCTCAAATGATGTGTATATTCTGAACACAGTCTGTGGGAATGAAACTTCTGCATCTGCAGCTTGTTTTGTCTGATATATATTGTGGACTTCATTAATATTTTTTCGCTCATCCTGCAATTCCTGTGTTATATATATGTTTGAGAATAAGTTCAAACTGAAACATGTAAAGCACCTCCCTGAACTTACTGGACCTTGTGCTGAAATGTTTGCTTTAAAATTCAGCATTGTGTTTAGCCAGGGACTAGTGATTCTGGTGTAGGCTCCTGGGTATTTGGTTAGAAAAAAACAGCCTTTCATGTAATTGCTTGCGGTTCAAATTAGACATGTAAATATAGGCACCGGACAATGTGATGTCCTAGGTTCCCTGTGTTGCAACATGCTTAACTTTACCGTGATAGTAGACAATATCTGAAAAGAGGGAATGGAATCAGCGCTTAATTTTAATGTTTGAAAATATAATTCCTGTAGTGTGAATATCGGTGAATATGATGCAAATCTGAACGCATTTTCGCTAGCTGACTCCATTTCCCACAATCCACCACAGATGCGGTGCTACGTGATGCTGTGCGCCAAACCTGACGGTTCCCGCGAATTTTATCCAGGGTGAATCGGAGATCTCGCGCAGTACAGACTGGCGTCACGCGGGAGCTGGACGTGACTGTCGCGTCCCTGCTGTGGAGGAATCGGATTAAATGAAAGGAAGACGGAAGATCACAAGCAGCTGTGCATTAGGGAAAAAGGGTTGCGGCAACTCCGATCCAGGATACATTTGTATATATATATATTTATATTTTTAAATCTACGGCGAAACGTAATCATAGAACGGAACTGTGACTGCTAGGTGTGTTACCACGTAATGAGGAGCACAATGAAGCCACGACGTTTTATGGCGTGCATGACCAGAAGATGAGAAATATGATGTTATTAGGCGCTGCAAATCGAATATGTAGCTTTGTTATCTGCATGTAATGGTAGCGAGTCATTTGTTATGTTTTAATTATATGTTCCCGGTATATTCTTTTAGCAGCAGCACACGTGCATGGTGTCTCTTAAGTTAGTTACAGTTGGATCTAGCACTGGCTACGAAATATGACGATCTCTGCCTCACTGGCTGTTCAGCTGCATGCTGCTGTTAGGTGAGGAAAATGGTACCTTGTCTTGGTAGCTTCAGTTACTAGCTAGCTCTCCAGTTGTGAAAAAAAATCTCGCTGAAAACTTAATTGAGAGAATCGGATAATGGTGGTGTGGAATGCAGTCTTAGTGTGAAATGAGGCAGTGCATTTGCCTCATACCCACTGCGGACGGCGAGTCCTGAAACACATGTCCATTCCAGCTGGGGATCATCATATTGATCCTTCATGAATATATTAATCTCCAGGGGATGGTATTTCTCTTGCGTCGATCGATGTGTTCGAACATAAAAGGCTTGTATTCGGTTTCACCATTATCTGGGGCTGGTGCGGGTCTCCCCGTTCATCTGTCCCTATTGGCGAACCACTCCGTTGTGCGGAGATCTGCGGTGATAAGACGTGTTCAGCAACTGCTGGAATAATTGCCTGTGGAGCAATCATTGTGCAATTCGTCGTTGTGTAATGTTTCTAAATTGTGTTTGATTTTTTTTCTGGAAAAGTTTCTGATTATTTCTGTCTGTGAAACGGTCTTCTGGCTCACGGAGTACCGTAACATGGGGTCTGACATGCGAATTTCGGGTCATACGAGGAGAAGGGCCATGTGTGGGTGTGTGTACCGGGGGAGAGGTCCCTGGGCGGGGTTTCCTCGCTATTTCAACACGCAGAGACGGTACGGACTCGTAGCGGATGACTGTCGGATCTTTGCGTGAATCAGCTGCCGCTTTGCATCTCCGGCAGTACGCTGTGGCGCACGCGCTGTTACCGCGGTGTGAAGACTCGGCGCACCACGCGCTGTTTCCATGGGGGGAAGACTCGCCGCACCACGCGCTGTTACCGCGGTGTGAAGACTCGGCGCACCACGCGCTGTTACCGCGGGGAGAAGACTCGCCGCACCACGCGCTGTTACCGCGGTGTGAAGACTCGCCGCACCACGCGCTGTTACCGCGGTGTGAAGACTCGCCGCACCACGCGCTGTTACCGCGGTGTGAAGACTCGGCGCACCACGCGCTGTTACCGCGGGGAGAAGACTCGCCGCACCACGCGCTGGCTGAGGTAGTAGTTTGTGCTGTTGGTCGGGCTGTGACGCTGCCCGCTATGGAGATGACTGCGCAAGCTACTGCCTTGCCGGCGCTGGTGATGCACTTCAATCCGGGACGCGCCGTCTCACGTGTAAAATGGCCACTTTACCGTTCTGATTACATTTTCGTCCTGTTGCATCATAACTCCTGAAGTTTTTTTTCCTCTTTTTTTCGTTCATATGTTCCTGATTGAATATGAATTTGCTGTGATGTTTATTGTTATGCAGGTATTCTCCTCAGTCGCGGTTGTGTTCAAGCATTTGGAGGACAGGATTTCTGTCCTGTGCAGGGATTTCCTTGTTCTTAAATGCAAATAAAACAATGAAACTGGTGTGTTTTTGAGTGTATGTTTATTTATTTGTGTAAGGATTTTGAATGCTGAAGCTTTATTTCCAGCCAAAAGAAGTGAAGATGCTCTTACTGTTGTTGTTGGCTGACGACTAAGATGCCAAAGGCAAATTTCCACTGTGTTTATAACCAATGGACAATAAAGTCATCGTCTTCTTATTCTTATGTTCCTCTACACACCTGCTTGCCGTGTAGCTCTGGGAATTACTTTTGCGCTGAGGTCATACTCCAGAGCAGCCATATTGTACTTGATGGGAGACCTTTCAGTCAGTGCAGAAGAATTAATTCATTGTTTAGCTCGACATTTATCCTATCTGAGCTCTACTGTATGGTGCTCATGGATGGAACTGTTTGCAAGTATCTGAAGAAACCCCATGCTAGCAACAAATTGATCTTGTGTTTTAATCTGCTGAAGTGTTAATATTTCACTTATTGCCTCATTCAATTTGCACTGAACCTCTTGCATTGTAAACTTTCACTATGCAAGCAAGTCAAGAGGGTTCTTTATTACAGCAGGGCGTCATTAGTTTCAGATATTTGATCTCACCCACTCTGACCATAAGTGGAAAAATAACTCACCCACACAGGGCAGGTGAAAAATATGTGCATTAAGGCCACTGTCACCGTCGAAACATGACATCCCATCTTCAGGGGCTCAAACAAATCACTTAGCTACAGCTGGTATGGGCCTAGGGCCTTATTTTTAAACATCTGTGTGGATTTTGACTCAAGTACTGCATACTCCTCAAAAAAATGAAATATTCCAAATGGTTAAAAATTGCCTTTTTACTGGGCAAACTAAACTGCTGTCAATTTTAATTAAATCCAGATTTATTGAGAATTTATAATATTTGCTTAGTGTTATTAATCTCGTATGTTATTTAACATTAAGTTTATGTAAATCTGAAATCGTACACATCATTGCTGTGCCTGCATACCTCTCATGAGACCCATGATTGCGCATCAGCATTAATCCCTGCGCTGTAACCAGTCATCCTTCCCTACAGTGTGAAGAACTGCCTTATTCCAGGAGCATCATCAATACTCTGATCTGTCTACTAAATGGACCTACTGGCATCGAGGGCTCAGTGTTCAATTTCTAGAACTTGAGTGGATATGAGTAGCTTGCGTACTAAGCACTCAAATGCCCAAAGTCAACTATACTACAGTCAAAGCTATTTCTTGTTCCAAGGGCAGCGTCAGAGAGATGGAAATAGCTGTGTTACATTTTAAAATATTCAGAACGTTTCCATGTCTGCTGACCTAAATAGACGGCACGCTTGCTGTCAGCGTGTCGGTATGATCTGATGAAAATGTGTCGGTATGATCTGATGAAAATGCCCGGGGAGACGCTGTGCGCTGATGTGCGGTTTGGAAGAGGATGTCCAGCTCTGCCCTCACGTTCTCGCGGTTTTTTGGCGCGCGCAGTGCATTTGAGGTCACCTACAGTTTTTGAGTGTTGTTTCTCACGAAGCAGATTGTGACCTGCATGTGGGATTGGAACCTGTCCCAGGATGGAATTGGTCTGAGCAAGGAATGCATCCTGGATATTTCAACAGTCTGTTGCAGGGATGGTGCACTATTCGCTCGCGTACTCACAATTGTGGACAATATAGAGCCTTGCTCCTCAGATCGAGGTCGGATAACTACTGATTTTCCACCCTCCCTGGACCAGGGAGTTGGGTGTGAAGCCAGTCCAGCCAATCAGCATTGCTAATTGTTCAGATGATTCAGGGTGGGGTTTGGATTGAAGGTGCAGATTTGAGGATCCCTGATTTAGCGTCTATTTACCTGGCAAGCAAGTTTTTGGACTGCTGGAAATAAGCTGGTCTGTACACTGTACTTGGTTGCAGTCTCAGTCTTGGGTCTTGCCCATCTTACACCTCACCACTCCCCGGTACTGTTCTTTCATTTCTATGGTAGCTAAGATGAGAGGTGTGTATCTGATAACTAGCATTGTTCATTTGGACTTCCATTTATCAGAGATCGAGTGCTTTCATTGGCTAACAGGAGAGGAATGTGCAGGCTGGGCAGAGTGAGAGCTCAGTTCTCAAATATCCATGAGTATGATGACGGCATGTGCCTGTGGAGCAGCACAATCACGTCCTTTCAGAAGTGACTGCATCCTCGCCTTTCGAGCATGAGCTGAAATAACCAAGCGCTTGCCGTTATCCACACAAAGTTGGAAAGGGCCACTCAGCAGACAGTCGAGTTGAGAAATGTCCCTGAGTAATTCATCATCAGGTAGTCCGCTCATAACCCGCGCTGCTCAGAAGAAACGGTCACCAGCCGTTGCCCTCCTCCACGTGAGCGAGAGGCTGCCGCACTAATTACCCAGAATTCCTCTGGAAAGGAGAGGAGGGAGGTCGCAGGAACACTAATCTTGTCTGGCTGAGTTATGTAGCTGATGCTGCGTGCTCTCTGAGGGAGGGGGGGTCGCTGGTTTTCATTCCTTCCCAGTCAGGGCGATGCTTCGGTCGGTGTGGGGAGGGGGGTTTAGCAGAAGCAAACGCGTATATAAATCACCAGCATGAGCTCCGGGAAGCTCCGAGCCCTGTCCTGGGCCACTATCTTTCATCCTCTGACATTCCCATTAAACCTTGAGGCTGTTGCACTCGAGGCAGCGAATTGGAGCCCCGCGCTTGTCGTAGCCCATGGCGGAAAAACCTTGCAGGCCATGATTAATGGTCCTGCCTGTGTATGGGAGCAGTCTGTACAGCTGGACGTGTGTGTGTGTGTGTGTGTGTGTGTGTATATATATATGCGCATGCGTGTGCGGTGACCAACTGTGTTCCTGGTCATTTACATTCTTGTACTTTCCCATTTAAATCAAAATTTGCCACACCTGACAATATCATCAGTGCACCAAGATGTGCTTTGTCAGGTTTGCCAGGGGGTGTTTGGTTGTGTTTCCATCATCTGGGTATTTCAGTGGCTCACATTCACTCACAGGTTAGTAGCGATAAGATCCCGTTGAATTGGAAGGCTTTGCATTAGATAGAGGAAACCCTGCAATGGTCACGAGCCAAGTTACCACGGCGACTGAAGAATGTGTGTTAATATCTTGGTAAAGGCCAGCGCTGGGACCGCAGCCAGTCCAGAGTAATTACAGCTTCAGATGATTCCTTTCTATGCCAGTTTTCGATTTCTTTCCCTTGGAGATTGGCCTTGGAACCCTGAGTGCAGGTTAGCTGTACGAGTTGTGTGAACCACCTCGTCTCAGCGTCTCAGATACCGCAGGGACTGAAATCTCACTCCTCAGCTGCGTCTTTCATTTGCAGACTCCTTTACGGTCCTCTTTGAATTGGCGGAACAGAGCAGGGGGGAAATGGGCATGATGCCAGGTCTAGAGATGGCAGGGTGGATGATCGATGGTTTGCCTTCCCGCCCGCCCTAAGTGTTCAGGGGAATCCGATTACAGGCTGATGAAGTCGAGCGCCTGCGTTGGACTCGTGGTGGTCGTCTCTGACACCTTGTACGTTGACGTTTTCTTTTGGATGCTACGCAGCCCACAAATTTTAACCAATTCCTTTAATGTTTGGTGTGGGCAAAGATTTTCGATTTTGATTGCCATGGCAACAGAATTAGCCAAAAAGCACAATATCATGGTGAAAATGCGCCCATTTGAACGCTCTAGTTTCAAGATTCCATCGGGGGCGACGTCCATGCAGTTGCGGGTGACGGGACTCTCGCTTATCATTATAATGAAAGGCGACATAAGTATATGCAGCATTAAGAGTTATATTTACATCCTGACTTCCCTGGCCAGGATTTGTAAAATCACAAAATGACTAATGGGAGGTAACTGCTAACCAAAGGAGAAGACCTCAGTACCCAGTCCTGACATCCATGACAAGCAACAGTAACGGGAGACTGCCAGGTTGTCGTCTGTACGAATGCTCACCTTGGCCCAGTTTGCATGTTCCCAAATGTGTGGTTGGCACATCTGTTCACTTGTCACTGTTTCAAACATCCTCTGAAAAAACTGTTTTTTTTTTTTTTTTTTTAACCTTGCAAATGTAGTTAATAGCAATTTTTCAGGAGAACAAACTCTTTCAGTATTAAATTCCTAGTATGTCTGTGTGTTATATTGTCATGCAAAAAGCAGTGAGATAAATTGGACTTTTTGCCCGTGCATAACTGCCCCCCCATATTGTATATAATGTAAATACTAAAGTGCTGCATGTCAGAGTAGGAGGGCAAGAACACTAAATTACATGCTATTATAGTGTCAGAAATAATTGCACTTGGGCTCTGAGACCTAAAAATTATTTGCAGATGTGAAATTGAATAGAAGTATGAGCACCCAGTGGTCACAGTGGAGTAAATTGCTGGTTACGATTTGAAGTGCTATCGCTCGCATACATGTGACGAGATCAGTAACGCGAAGCTTGAGCGAGCCGTGCAGAGATGTGATAAACCGAACGCGTGTCGAGAGCAGCTCAGCAGCTCTTCTGAATCATTATGATGGCAAGCAACTGCTGACCTTGAGAAGCCAACCGCCCACACACACACACACACACACACACACACACACGCGCGCGCGCGCACTTGTGCGCACGCACACTCTTGTAGAGAGCGCGCACACACACACACACCCACGCCACACTATGCTCAGAGGGTGTGTGTCATGGATGCACAGCGAGCTGCTCACAGATGAAGAGCCTGGCTGAGATCACGCTCTCCTGGCTGTGGTGACGACAGATGGTTCTCTGATCTGCTCTGCGGAGCCCAGAGCCTCTCTGGGATCTGACCTCAGACGCAGGCCCTTCCCCTGCCCCCTGCTCCTGCCCCCTGCGCTCTCCTCTTACCCCTGCCCTCTGCTCCCTGCCCCCTGCGCTCTCCTCTTACCCATGCCCTCTGCCCCCTCCTCCTACCCCTGCCCTCTACCCCCTGCTCCTGCCCCTTGCGCTCTCCTCTTACCCCTGCCCTCTGCCCCATCCTCCTACCCCTGCCCTCTACCCCCTGCCCCTGCCCCCTGCGCTCCCCTCTTACCCCTGCCCCTGCCCTCTGCCTCCTCCTCCTACCCCTGCCCCCTTCTCCGACCCTTGCCCCCTCTTCCTGCCCCTGCCCTCTGTCCCGGCCTGCTGGGTGGGTGGGTTGTTGGCCAAAGGAGCTGTGGGGTTAAGTGGGGTCATCGGTTCACATTTCCTGTAACTGACAGTAGCTGTGTTTCCATTCAACTTGTATCACAAATCTTATGCAAATTTTCGTAAATGCGGCAAAAGGAAAAGTGCATTTGTGGTTGTTTCCATCCACTTCAGAGATGCGCTTTTGTGTCACGAGATAAGCCGTAGGTGCGGTTAGGTGGCGCTAATTCTCGATTTAATTGCCATTGTTCCTGCAGAAGAAGACGGCACACGCTATGACGTCAATCAGCGTGATGAACGAAAAGGAAAGCGCACAGAGATAAGAGAACTGGAGTGGACAATCCTGTCGTTTCCGCGGCAGCACGCCGCCACCATCTTGTGTATGTATATCGGGGCAGACGCTCAATGGAAAATGTAGTATAACTGGCCTAAACCGAGCTCGATAAAAATGAAAACTCGCTCATACGGGACAACAGCTGAAGCTCCGATTTCTCTAATGTCTTCCGATATTAATAAACATCGAATACACCGGATTAAAAAAAATAATAAAATTTTGAATAAATGTTGTTGTTTGATTACAATTCCTTATTTGTGTCCATTTTAAGTATGAAAGGATGAAAAGAACACGGAAAACAAGTCTCTAAGTTGTCGACACTCATGTTTAGCCTACTGTTTACATGTGCCTCAATGGACATTTATACATACACAAGATGGCGAAGCTATTCTGCTGTTTCTGCTTTGGTCCAGCCCACATGTCGTCCACTCTAGTTTTCTTACATCTCTGTGGGAAAGCACCCGGGGAAGCTGGTGGCGGAAACAAATGACAGTAAATCATTAAGCTGGTTGTTATGAAGTCTTTAATGTACAGCTAGCACAGTAGTGTAAGGTTACAGTTCGCAACTACTGTATTAACCACTTGCTCGTAAGCTAAAGTGATAACGAGCTGTAATGTTATAGCTAGCATAATGTTGCGAGGTACCAAGCTAGCTAGCTAGCTTGCCAACGTGAGCCAGCTAAAATGATGTAGATACTAAACGTCATCATTTATTCGCATAACTTGTTCGCTAACCGTTTCCACTGCACTAAAGCGCATTATATTTATCGATTCTGAAAATTTCCCTCCCCCTCCATGTGCAAATAAAAAAAAATTTATGCGCATTTTGGCTATTTCCACTCAGGTTGTTTTTTTTTTTAAAGCGCAGAGTCAAAATGCGCATTAAAATAGGTGGATGGAAACACAGCTAGTATCTGAGTTCAGTTTCTTCACAAAGTAACAGTAGTGCTTGGGTCAGGTTCATCTTTAACTTAGGATATTAAGGCCCAAGCTCTATACCCGATTACGCCGAGTCCTTTACTGAACTCCGTTTAGAATGGAGACCCTCCAAACAGAACATGGTTTAGGCCTGGGCTTGGCGTACTATATACCAGTGAAACTGGCTCGAAATCATGTCGAGTTACCCCCTATTAGCAAGATATCCGAGATGAAAACTAGAAGGCACTCGGAAGCACATTTCCTCCTCTGTTTTTAAATTCCTTGGCGAATTAATTGAACCTGAGTGCTAAACGAGTCGTGACAGTACTGTCTTTTCGCGCCAAGAATTTCTTTCAAATCCTGAATCAAGAATTTGCGTCGGATCTTCAGCAAAACTGAACTACTTCCTCCTTTAGCACAGTGTCAATCAACACAGCAAATTCCATTGATTGATTGATTGATTTCTAACTTTTCGAGATCCTGTTAACTGAGGAACAAACTAACAGACACCGTTGAAAAGGTATCACTGGTGGAGATACAACAAATACTAATGCTAGACTAAGAAAAATAACCTACCTACTTGAGTACTGGGGAAATAAACCCCATGTAATCATGCTTACGAAAAAAGTGTGTTCCATAGTACTCGGGCAATGAATGATCCAGAAATTTCTGAACTATTTTACGGTAAGAACCTCTGATTTTTGTTTCCTCCCATCTTGCCAGTCAGAGTTATTTTAAATTAAGCCTGTAGCCTGTCCGTTAGCGCTTTCTCTCTGTACTCAGTTGTGTTGGCGAGGATGAGAGCTTCACAGCTCCTCACGGGAAAAGCTTAGCGGTGGGGAGTCCCTGCTATAGGCTGGAGAGGAGGAGGGGGGTGTGATTGACCATGTCCCGGAATGACCCCCCGTCCCTCTGAAGAGCTTTCATCTTCATCTGGTGCCTCATTGATCTTACTGAGCGAAAGCTGCAGCGTGAGCCTGAGAGCTTTGGAGCGCATCTCAAAACCCTGTAATCGGAGGTCACCTCCATACCTTTCACCACTGAATGCCACACAGTTATAGGACTCCATTAAGATGTGTGGTTAGTGCACTTATCAAGGTTTGGAGAACAGAGATGTGTATGCGCTGTCCAAATAGCCCTTTCTATGCTTAATCTTCTCTCACATGACCGTCACTCATACACTCCGCAGCACTGACTCTGAGATAAAGATGGAGGCGGCAGCTTTAGTGCATCTCTGGAGCTCACTGTAGGCACTCTGTAAGAGGAGCTCCATAACCACCCTTGAATATGTCTGTTTGGTTCTGATTGGCCAATTTAGTGTGTTCTGGGGTGCTGGGGTTTTCCACAAACCATTTTGAGCCACAGTTATACAACCCTAGAAGCTCCAGTGCGAGCCACGTTTGTGAATGTTGGGGTGCATACTTGCTCTGCAGAGTTACAAACTTTGATGTACAGATTTATGTGTAGAGTATCTGAAACTGTGAACGACCTAATTAATGTCCTGGTCAACCCAAAGCGAAGCACAGTCAGATTCACATCGAGACTCTGGAGTCATTGTAGAACATGTCTGTATGCAGGGTAGAGGAAGGCTTTTAATTCTGCTGTATGTATTTTTACACCTTTTGTATTTTTTTTGTTTGTTATGTCTTTGTCTATTATGATATGGACCCCCCTGGGTCTGAAATAATAATCAAGAATTGAATTGAAACCCCAAATCTGAAATAGTTGGGATGATTGGGAAGTGTGAATTGTGAATAAAATCAAAATACAATGAACTTTCAGATCACACGAGCCAATATGTTATTTACAATAGAACATAGACAACATTTCAAATGATGAAACTGAGACATTTTTCATTTTTATACCCAAAATGAGCTTATTTCAAATTTTCTGGCTGCAACAGGTCACAAAAAAGTTGGGACAAAGGCAAAAAAATAATATATATAAGAGAATCAGTTGAAAGAGAATTTAGCAAGTAACTAAGTTGACTTGCATCAGGTGTGTAACATGATTGGCTATAAAAGGGATGTCTTAGAGAGGCTGAGTCTCTCAGAAGTTAAGATGGCCAGAGGCTCTCCAACCCGTGAAAGTTTGCATTAAAAAATTGTGGAGTACTTTAAAAACAATGTTCCTCAATCAATGTCAAATTACAAAGGCGTTAAAGGTCTCATCATCTACAGTGCATAGCATCATCAAAAGATTCAGAGAAACTGGAAAAATCTCTGTGTAACGGACAAGGCCGAAAACTACTGGATGCCTGTGATATTTGGGCCTTGAGACGCCACTACATCACTCACCGGCATGATTCTGTCATTGACATTACTAAATGGGCCCAGGAATACTTCAAGAAACCACTGTCTGTAAACACAGTCTGCTGTGCCATCCACAGATGCCACCTAAAACTCTATCATGCACAAAGGAAGCCATTGTTGAGCATGATCCAGAAGCGCCGCCGTGTTCTATGGGCCAAGGCTCATTTAAAATGGACTGTAGCAAAGTGTCCTGAGGTCAGATGAGTCCAAATTTGACATTCTTCTTAGAATTCAAGGGCGTCGTGTCCTCCGGGCATTAATGCATATGGTGTGGGACACTTTTTTAAAAAGCACCATGAATGCTGAAAGGTACATAAAGGTTTTAGAGCAACATATGCTCCCCTCCAGATGACATCTATTCCAGGGAAGGCCTTGTGTATTTCCGCAGAACAACGCAAAACCACATACTGCAGCTATTACAACAGCATGGCTTCGTAGTAGAAGAGTCCATGTGCTGAAATGGCCTGCCTGCAGTCCTGATCTTTCACCGATTGAGAACATTTCACGCACAATTAAACAAAAAGTCCATCAGTAGACCCAAAACTCTCCAGCAGCTGGAAGCCTGTATTAAACACGAGTGGGATCAAATTCCAATGTCTAAACTTAAGAAACTTGTCTCCTCAATGCCCAGACGCCTCCACTCTGTGTTAAAAAGAAGAGCGGATGCTAAACCAAGGCAAACAGGCCCTTGTCCCAACTTTTTCGAGACCTTTAGCAGCTATCAAATTAGAAATGAGCTAATGTTATCTCTGTTCTATTGTGAACTAGGCCTACGCTGTCGGCGGCCGACAGCAAGGGGTATATCCCCGAAATTCCCCAATCCTCGAAGCCCCCTGTATTAGATTCCCCTTTCCTAGACCTACAATATAAGGCAAATTTGAGATCTGTGCAAGTAATTGTTCCAGAGACATGGTCAAAAAACTGATTTTTTTCAATATATAGCGCCACCTAGTGGCATTCCTAGGAGTGCATACTCGCCCAAAATCTGATCAGTTAATCCTCTCGACCATATCTACACATATAAATTAGAAGCCAATGTAAAATATTTAGTGAGTTATCGCGCTAACGGCTAAAATCTGCGGATGCGGCGGCAGTGACGGATGGGGCGTAACCATGATATCCCCGCAACTCGTACTTCAGGAATATAAAAAAATACTGGCTGGTGTGATTTGAAAGTCAATGCGTTTTGACTTTATTCACAATTTACACTTTGTCCCAACTATTTCGGAATTGGGGTAAAATATGTAATTGACAATTAATGTAATAAAACCACTGGTTGCTCTCTAAAAAAAAAATGACAAACCAACATTCAAAGAATCTGATTTTATATTTTTCAAAGATGACATAAACAAACAACAGAAAAAACACTGTAGGTACATGATTTTTTTCTCTTTTCTCATCCCTGCTTCGCTCTGACACTCTGGAACACGATAAATACCCTCTGACTGCGGCTCCGGCTCCATTTGCGAAACATGGCATTTTACGAGATGCGGGAGATGGACGTCAGCGCGGGTCCTGAGAGGCGCCTTTGGCGTTTCTCTCAGCATATCAGACGTGATCCAGGGAGGCGTGTCCTGATGGCGCTGTGGAGAGGCAGTCCGACATCCCTCTCTCCGTGCGTCAGGTGGAGGAATGAAAGGAGGGGAAGGGGGGGTGGAGCGGAGAACGAGGGGGGGGGGGACTCCTGCTGTGCATGACGGAGAGATCAATCTTACAGAGGCTCAGGATTTTCACTGTTCAGCACTCTCCCTGACACACACACACACACACACACGTAAGCGCACACACACCCTACGTGTAATGGGTTGCAGTGTAGCAGTTTTCAGCTGCAAATTTACAATAATATCCACAGCATAGTGTCCAACTGAGGAGTGTTTATCAACAGGTCTATCAACAAGATGTAATAGTAAATGACACGAATGCAAAATAAATCGTAATCTATCCAGTGTCATAATGAAAACAGAGAGAAGGCAGGCATGTGCTAAAACGAAGACCTCATCTCTGAAAGAGATGGGCACTGTCTATCAGAAAGACGCAGGATCTACAGGTCCCATAATGCGGGTGGTTAACGCAGGGGCAGGTCGTTTGGGGTTTGCTTGCTCTCTTGTTGAGAGAAGCCTGTATTTTTGTCGTGACATTTCTGAACACTTGCTCCGAGTAACCGGTTACTGATTCAAGCTTTGATTCTCACAGAGTTCTCTCCAAGACCCTGTTCACTGTTTTCTTTTTCCCCCCAGAAACACCTGAAGTCTGAAACAACTTGAGCTAAATAGCAATCCGTACACTCGCTCTGTAGAGACGACTGCGTCTGTGATTTTGGCGGCGAGGATATCTCAAAAACCCTTTGTTGGCTCCCTATCTAAATTGCATTCCATCCTGCCGCACAATCTCTGCGTTCTTGCTAAAGGTCACGTCCTTGGCTTACCCTGCAAGCCCAGCTATCTTTGCTCATTTGTCATCGTTTCGAAATCCCAGTGCATTGAAAGTGACTGTTTTAGTATATTTTACATTCGTCTCACTGTTCCTCTGGTTTCAGCCTGACCAAGAAATAAAAACATTGGTCTTTTTTATCATACAACTGTTTAGAATTTAAACCAGCAATCTTTATTTTGTGAATGTGCCTGCTGGAGAGTTTTATCAAAGATATCATAGTGCCCATGAATATTCAGTTATCATGTACATTTTGTCACATTTCCAATACTTGGAATGTTTTCTATTAATTTTTCTAACCTCCATGTCTGTTGCAGTGATAATGACTGACTGACATTTTTGAGAAAGGAGGTCAGTGAACACAAAGAATAATTTAAACAAAGCTCAAGTCTGGCTGAACCTCGAACAGCATTCACAATGAAGTGATGACTTTGACTGAATAATTATGCTATAATAGGCAGATATTAAATAAAAACCACCTGAGGGAACGTGTAAAGTGGTTAGAAATGGCATGTGTAATAAATAGTAACCATTAAAGATGCATAACAGGCCTTTCATCCAGCCTGACCCACATGGAGTCGCAGTAAGAAGCGTTCTCTAAGGAGAACCGTGATGTCAGGCGCGTTTCTTAATCTGAAAGTGCACAGCACATGGCGAAAAGGGGAAAAATGTGCCAGGCTGATGAAAGATTTACATTCCCAACTGCAATTATTCCATCAGATGGACCCACAGCTCAGGTGAGGTTTTCTGATTGGAATTACTTTGCCTGCTGAGATCATTAGTACACACTGTGTCATTAATACCAGATAATTATATATGTTAATAATAATAACAGATAAAAGCTCCTGCGAAAAATATGCCATAAGAACTAGCAGGAAAAAACACGATGCCCTGTGCCATTCGAAGATAAACATAAATACTGTAACTTTCTTCGGATCTGGCAGTGTCGCAGGACTGTAAATATCTGCCGTTTCTCAATAGGAACTGCAGTCCATGAGTGCCAAAGAAAATTAAATATATTTTCACTGCTACAGCTTCAACAAACAAACTGAGCAACATGGTTTTACAATCACACAGCCAATCAAACTCCAGAATTTCCCTTTCCAAGACTAAAATATGAAGATCAGTGTAGATCAAAATATTTCCCCCCAAAAACAAGCTTGACCAAAACTTTGGAGGAAAACTTGACACACAATGTTCAGCTTTGGCAGGGATGCTGTCATCCTGACATCAATAAGTTAACATGAGAGGGTTATTTACGGTGTGCTGGAGGGGTTTCTCCTGATTATTCATGTATGAGGTCACCGCGGTGCTGCACGTGCTGTAATGTACTGTATTTTAGAGAAGCGCCAAACTATGGGAACGCTGCTCAGTGTGATGGACGTGCAGAAAGGACATTCATGAGAAATTTAAATCATTAGCAAATGATTTTTCTGTGAGGAATTTTGACCTCAATCCCCCGTGGCGTATTTCCACAGCTGTGCAGCCAGAGTGCGATGGAAGATGGATGATTCTGGGGCCCCGTAGCGCAGGGGCCAAGGAGCAGGCAGCCTGTTTAAGATCAGTAGTACCACAAAGCAGCCGCTGTCCTTGTGACTGAGGGATTATGGGTATATATGCAGGACCTCGGCCGGAGAGAGCGAATCAGAGCAGAGATGGATCATCTTTAACAGCACAGCATTTTTTCAGTATTTGCTCTGTACAGACATGAAACTAAACAGGGAGAATATAACACTGAACCTTTCTCTGTTTTGCCTTCACGCAGGTAAAAAGTTAAACGAAGAGTCAAACACCAAATGAACAGCCAAGTATAAAAAACGAAGAAGAAAAATTGTAAACTGTTTCACTGTCCCAGATCTCACACCACTACAGCTCCACCCTCCCTCATTGCAACAACCCCGTCTCGAAGGAAAATATGATTTCTGCTGTCCTCAGTGTTCACAGGAAAACACTAGTTTTCACTGCGAAACGGTAACAGAAATAACTGCGGAGGTGTGGAGAATGTCGGCGAAGTACTCCTTGGCTGGAGGTCATGAATCCATTTTCAGTCTCCTCTGGATACAGACAGTGTTTGAAAAGGGGAATCGTAGCCAAACCAGGATCACATGACAAAAATAATGCAGACATCCTGAGATTGTCCTTTACTGAAGTGCTCATGGGGGGGTCTTCAAATACTGGGGCCCTGTGGTGGGTTTTTAGGGGTGAGGGGTCATTGGGTTCGGGACGTCCGGTCAGATCGGTCAGTTTTGCATGGTCGTCACTCACAGTACGGAACAGTGCAGTAGGGGGGGGGGCAGTGGGATGTTTTGGCGATGAAGGAGGGACCCGTCCGCTAACATCCCGAGGCTACGGCTGCCGGTTCCCATGCTGCAGGGGGATGATGTAGACGGAGATGTCGTCTCCGGAACCCAGTCTGTCGTTAGAGATCCTCCAGCCCCGGTCCTTCAGCACGCCCCGCGCCCGCATCACCAGGTCCTGAGCCGCCATGGTGTACCTGCATTCGCCGACACCCGCCAGAAACAAACACGAGAGGTGAGGTCGCTGCCAACCGGCCCGTACCAACAATTCACTGACTTTACCTGATTCAGTTTATGTACCGGCAAAACCTGCAGGAGAATCTTCACATTTTACTGCTTTGTATTGAAACAAGTGGTGCCTGGCACAACGTACCCCGCCCAAGGAAGTAGTGCCTGGCCCAACATACCCCGCCATTTCAGTGCCCCGCAGATTAACCTGGGAGCCCCCTGATACTAAACCCCTGCGTCTTACAAGCCGGATGACGTCCGATCATAGTGTAATATATGGCTGGAAGCAGAACTGAAAATGCCTGTTTTGAGTTCTGAAAGTCAGACATTGATTGGTGCAGGTTTCAGGAAGTTATTGCAAAAAAATTACTTTTGGTTTTTCGGTGACCGTGACCCTATTGGGTCCAAAGTTTAATCAGGTGATCCTTTGACATTTTTGTGCAATTTTAGCGAGCTGTTTTTGTGTTACACTGCTGACAGACAAACAGCCTGCAACACGCACACCTGTGCAGGCCTTAGCCTGCCACACGCACAGCCGCACACACCTGTGCAGGCCTTAGCCTGCCACACGCACAGCCGCACACACCTGTGCAGGTCTTAGCCTGCCACACGCACAGCAGCACACACCTGTGCAGGCCTTAGCCTGCCACACGCACAGCCGCACACACCTGTGCAGGTCTTAGCCTGCCACACGCACAGCAGCACACACCTGTGCAGGCCTTAGCCTGCCACACGCACAGCCGCACACACCTGTGCAGGTCTTAGCCTGCCAGATGCACAGCGACACACACCTGTGCAGGTCTTAGTCTGCCAGATGCACAGCAGCACACACCTGTGCAGGCCTTATCCTGCCACACGCACAGTAGCACACACCTGTGCAGGTCTTAGCCAACCACACACACAGCGGCTCACAGACCTGTGCAGGTCTTAGCCTGCCAGATGCACAGCGACACACACCTGTGCAGGTCTCAGCCTGCCACACGCACAGCAGCACACACCTGTGCAGGCCTTATCCTGCCACACGCACAGCAGCACACACCTGTGCAGGTCTTAGCCAACCACACACACAGCGGCGCACAGACCTGTGCAGGTCTTAGCCTGCCAGATGCACAGCAGCACACACCTGTGCAGGCCTTATCCTGCCACACGCACAGCAGCACACACCTGTGCAGGTCTTAGCCAACCACACACACAGCGGCGCACAGACCTGTGCAGGTCTTAGCCTGCCAGATGCACAGCGGCACACACCTGTGCAGGTCTCAGCCTGCCATACGCACAGCAGCACACACCTGTGCAGGCCTTAGCCTGCCACACGCACAGCAGCACACACCTGTGCAGGCCTTAGCCTGCCACACGCACAGCCGCACACACCTGTGCAGGTCTTAGCCTGCCAGATGCACAGCGACACACACCTGTGCAGGTCTTAGCCTGCCAGATGCACAGCAGCACACACCTGTGCAGGTCTCAGCCTGCCATACGCACAGCAGCACACACCTGTGCAGGCCTTAGCCTGCCACACGCACAGCAGCACACACCTGTGCAGGCCTTAGCCTGCCACACGCACAGCCGCACACACCTGTGCAGGTCTTAGCCTGCCAGATGCACAGCGACACACACCTGTGCAGGTCTTAGCCTGCCAGATGCACAGCAGCACACACCTGTGCAGGCCTTATCCTGCCACACGCACAGCAGCACACACCTGTGCAGGTCTTAGCCAACCACACACACAGCGGCTCGCAGACCTGTGCAGGTCTTAGCCTGCCAGATGCACAGCGACACACACCTGTGCAGGTCTCAGCCTGCCACACGCACAGCAGCACACACCTGTGCAGGCCTTATCCTGCCACACGCACAGCAGCACACACCTGTGCAGGTCTTAGCCAACCACACACACAGCGGCGCACAGACCTGTGCAGGTCTTAGCCTGCCAGATGCACAGCAGCACACACCTGTGCAGGCCTTATCCTGCCACACGCACAGCAGCACACACCTGTGCAGGTCTTACCCAACCACACACACAGCGGCGCACAGACCTGTGCAGGTCTTAGCCTGCCAGATGCACAGCGGCACACACCTGTGCAGGTCTCAGCCTGCCATACGCACAGCAGCACACACCTGTGCAGGCCTCAGCCTGCCATACGCACAGCAGCACACACCTGTGCAGGCCTTAGCCTGCCACACGCACAGCAGCACACACCAGTGCAGGTCTTATCCTGCCACACGCACAGCCGCACACACCTGTGCAGGTCTTAGCCTGCCAGATGCACAGCGACACACACCTGTGCAGGTCTTAGCCTGCCAGATGCACAGCAGCACACACCTGTGCAGGCCTTATCCTGCCACACGCACAGCAGCACACACCTGTGCAGGTCTTAGCCAACCACACACACAGCGGCTCACAGACCTGTGCAGGTCTTAGCCTGCCAGATGCACAGCGACACACACCTGTGCAGGTCTCAGCCTGCCACACGCACAGCAGCACACACCTGTGCAGGCCTTATCCTGCCACACGCACAGCAGCACACACCTGTGCAGGTCTTAGCCAACCACACACACAGCGGCGCACAGACCTGTGCAGGTCTTAGCCTGCCAGATGCACAGCAGCACACACCTGTGCAGGCCTCAGCCTGCCATACGCACAGCAGCACACACCTGTGCAGGCCTTAGCCTGCCACACGCACAGCAGCACACACCAGTGCAGGCCTTAGCCTGCCACACGCACAGCAGCACACACCAGTGCAGGTCTTATCCTGCCACACGCACAGCAGCACACACCTGTGCAGGTCTTAGCCTGCCACACGCACAGCAGCACACACCTGTGCAGGCCTTATCCTGCCACACGCACAGCAGCACACACCTGTGCAGGTCTTAGCCTGCCACACGCACAGCGGCACACACCTGTGTAGGTCGTCCGGGTCGCAGTTGGCCAAGAATCCTGCAACGGCCTCAGACACCTCCTGATTGGACAGCACGTCCCAGAGGCCGTCGGTGCCCATCACTAACACGTCATCAGAGCCGTGCTCCCACTGCGTCAGAGGGTACACCTGCACCTGCCAGGGGAGACGGGTTACACCAATCAACTTTGCACACACATCGTAGTTTCCTTAGATTTCATCAGCATCTGAATTTCATGAACATTTATAGTCTGCGCTCGGTAACACTGATTTAACCTCTTCTTCCGTAGTCAGATGTTAAGAAACCTTTGCAAGATAATGAGCTGAAAATGTTCATTAATTAAAGTAATTAATTACATTGTTAAGTAAATAAAACCGCCAAAACTGTTCTTTCTTCAAATGAGTACTTGCATTCACTGGATTATCACAAAGGATGATCATTTTAAAATTTGGTTGGAAGAGATGCTAGTTGCCTGCACTTTTCGGTTCCTTGTGGAGATGCGTCTGGTTTGTTTGCAGCTGGTTACCTGGGCTCTGGGAGGGGGGCAGTCCTCTACTGAACTGAGTCCACCAGATACATGTTGGGGGGGTCAGGGCCAGTTCTGTGTTGCTGATTTAGTGAGCCCTGATTGCTGGGCATTTCCTGATTTGACCGCAAAAAATGCTCTTCTTTGGGTAATTTTAGCATTGCACCGGAGGACCGTGCTGGCCTCAAAGCCACGTTACCTTTAATAAAATGCGCATCATAGATGCTTCCCTCCGAGGACACTTCCAGATTTGAGGAATTGTGGGTACAGTTCCCAAAGCAGCAGGCTACACTGCCTGCGAAACGCCTCATGACGGTTTGACAGGTTTACGTGTTTAAGCTGTACTTCAGCATGTCCTTATACGGGTTAGTGAAAGTGCCAGTGCTCAACAGCTGTGTCTCCCAACAGATTTCATACCCTCAACCTCGTAATTGTGCCGCATGTGCCCTTTTCCCAGACTGTTGCGCTGCACCGCTAACCGCAGAGTGTCTCTCAACTACAGGGGATTCAACATCTGTGAGTTTGACCATCCGTTAAATCTGTGAAACATGCACCGTTACTTCTTACCCCCCTGCTGGTGGGGCTGACCTTTCTACATGGTAGCACATCTAACAGCACAACCATCTGTCAGGTGTGATTGGGTCTGGGAGAGCTCCCAGTCAGCTGATCAGGGGAAATTGGCGATGCTACGCAGCTCCAGTACAGAGGATGGATTTCCTCTGCCACATTCTGATTTTGTTGAACATCAAATAATTATTGAGCATCGTGCCGTATATTATCCCATCCATCCATCCATCCATTCACCTGACCCACTAATCCCAGGTTCAGCTGGAGTCTTACCCAGAATGCACTGGGACAGGTGCAGGAGTACACTCCAGAGTTTTCCTGACTGTTGCAGGCATATATTTCTTTTGCCCCGCTGCAAGTCCACGCTGTCCGATCGGTAGTCCCTCTCAGCCTTGGACTCGCTGCAGAGGCTGTTTTGGTTCAGTAAATTATTCCAGATAAATGTATATTCCATCCTGTCGCTGACCTCTTTTCTTTGTCGCACGGTTGGAGGTAATTAACAGCGCTTCATTACTACCTTACTGCTCCTACGGCAGCGTTCTCTGTGTCCTCGTGACCCCGACAGCGGTATCTCTTCAGTGGAGATGGCACAGGTGCCAAGCAGGACTGTGAGCTCAACCTCAGCCGGTTTATCAGTGACATTTAAGACACCTATGAAAACCTACATTCCTGAATCCAGCAAATGAGAACTTTGGATAGTGTGACCATCTGAGCGTCATGTCTGCGTCTGAACACAGGATAATCCCACTTCAATCCGGCTTCAATCTTCTGTGACTTGGAAGGGGAGCCAATGTGTCAGAAAATATGCTCTAGGCCAGGGGTTCCCAAACGCGGTCCTGGGGCTACCCTGTGTCCGCTGGTTTTTGCTCCACCCTGGTTTGCAATCATAGGATTTTACCAAGCGATTAATTTGTCTTAATTAGGTGGATTTTTGTTCAGGGCAGCAATTTATCCTCTCTTGACAAACAGTATTTTGACAGATACGTGAGGAACAGTGAGGAATAAATTCTGCATCCACTTTGCAATATATGAGTAACAACTGCATAAAAAGAGGGAAAAAATCAATGGGCTCCTATTGGTGACTCTGTGGGCACATGGCTGCAAAAACTAACAATTTATTAAACAAGCAAATGACAGAGTCAAACCTGTTTTATGGTATGTTTTTGTGATTGAGTGCAAGCAAATTATTCTGAAAGAACTCTAATCACCTGTCTTCAGCAGCAGTATTTGGTGGTCACTGATTTTCTCAGTACCTGATTTGTTCTGTTTAAAAATGTTATTACTTGAAATTGTTTGCCACACAGAAAAAAACAAAAAACTTTATATGAAAGGGTCTTTTATTCTTCATGGCACAAATTGATATTTCTATTAAAATTTGGCTTAAAACAGCAAATAACATAATTAAAGACAAAATGAACCCAATTTTGGTACCCAGGGAGGCACGGTTACGGTTAATGACCTCCCCTACTGTTTAGACCAAAGATTAGGACATTGTCTTTAAAATTCATACCAGAGGTTCATACTACCTTGCTCAATAGAATATGTCTGACTCTATGATTTATTGTACACATTAGTGTATGGTATCAAAAATATAATTGCAAAAGCAGCACACGTTCTTCTCGCAAGGCTTGATGGGCATTGTAGTTCTGTGTTATGTAAAATGGCCCTACCTCGGGGCAGCAGGACAGAAAGGGCTTGATGAAGATGTTGGAGTCGTGCACCTTCAGGTCGTGGTCCCCGAGCCCGCGTGTGACACCGATAGTCGCCATGACGCGAGCCTGTGCAAGGAAATCCCCAGAATTACTGCTAAACCTTCAACACAGGCTGCAAATAAGAGATATATCCAGGGCATATTACAGAGTCACATTAGGAGACGAAATCAACATTTCAGTGTTTAAATACAACTGACAGAAGCTTTATTGTAAGGAAAAAAATTTACTTTGAGCGCTCAAGGAAATTAAGTTGACATGCATTCGACCATGTCGACGTGAAAGCTTTTTGTTTTTATTTGACACTTGTCTGCTCATAACCTTTAATTGCATTGCAAGTTAATTTCTCACTTTACTCCTCGCACCCTGCTTCCCTGAGAGAAACACGTCATCTACCATCTGGCACGTTTCCCATCCATACACAGCACCGCTGCTCTCTACACTGATCAATTCTGGAGCACGCTAATCCATGCCTATTACAGATAAACTCTGAAATTATTTTTGTTGGGGGGCATCAGTTTCCATGGAGAAATAAGAACAGCAGCACTGCTGGGGCCCCAATATTTCCTCACCCTCAAAATGCACCTCAAATCAACAAGGAGGCAGCAGTTAGACCCCGAGATGGTGTACCATCTACCTGAGGAGTTTCCTCGCTGTGAATGCAAGCTCCCTGGATCTCGTGAACAAATTTCTGCAAGTTTGTGATTCCTGCTCAGCACTGTAATGCAGCTGATATTTTAGACTGACTGAATATCCAGCCTGTATGTCTAACATTTCTTTACAGCTCTCTCTGCTGTATTAAGTTATTAGAAGATTCCAGCAGGATTCTGGAATCTCTTGCTGATGAGATGAAGTCAGAAGCTCTACACCTGAGAATCTGCTGCGTATTTGGGCTCCTGCTAACTCCCACAGGTACATTTCTGACAGCTGGGAGGAAGGGCTTCTCTACACAGGAAGTGGGTACCAGTATGGAGCTGCCGTAAAGTCGAGGCGGACACTCTGGGGGACCTTACAGACCCAGACTTGACACAGTGCTGGATACCATCCACGCCTTTTGTGTCCTAATTACTCTGTGCGCTTTGGTGGTCACAAAATGGCCAGTTTTGCTGGGCTGAATGGCCTGTTCTTGGCCCTATATTTTGTGAAGCTCTACCACCTCATCTCTTCAGCTAAACCATCTCCAGTCCACACTGTTCACCAGAGAAGCAGCACATTCAACCCTATGAGAAAAGACAGGAGTAAATCCATATCTGCCACCAGTATTACAGAGTATTTCCTTCCTCGGGAGGCTCCTGCGCCATAACGACAGTGTGTAACTGAGTCGCCCGCCGTGGCTACACATGTCCGCTGTCAGGCATGCCGCGGGCCGGCTCCCACAGCACCGAGCGGTGGACAGGAACATTCCAGAAAGCGGGCCTTCGCTCCTCTCCTCTGGGCCTTCATCAGATGAATAGCAGTGTGGGGACTGGTGATTCTAAGGTGTGATTCTGTCAGCAGCGCAGCCTCTTACCTTCTTCCCTTCCCCGTATATCAGAGGAAACTTCAGGTCCTCGTCCTGTATGGTTTTATACGCCCTGCACAGGAGAGAGAGGAGACTATAACGCAGGCTTTACACCTCTCACTGGAGGGAGAGAGGGAGGGAGGGAGAATGAGAGAGAGAATGAGCGAGTGACGCAGAACGACAATCAATGAGAGGTTTTTCTCTTTTACTTTGATCTTCCCTCATTAATGTCAACAATTACGATGCTTATGCCCAGAAACACAAAAACACCAGCAAGAAAGAGGTTCAAAAGTACAGGAGAATGAGCGATGAACATAATTCAGATCCTATCCGTATCTAACAAGAACAATAATAATAATAATAATATGGTAACACACTGTGTTCTCTGGGGAGTGTGTATTACTCCCGTAAAAAGCAGAGCTCCGTAACACACTGTGTTCTCTGGGGAGTGTGTATTACTCCCGTGAAAAGCAGAGCTCCGTAACACACTGTGTTCTCTGGGGAGTGTGTATTACTCCCGTGAAAAGCAGAGCTCCGTAACACACTGTGTTCTCTGGGGAGTGTGTATTACTCCCGTGAAAAGCAGAGCTCCGTAACACACTGTGTTCTCTGGGGAGTGTGTATTACTCCCGTGAAACCCAGAGCTCCGTAACACACTGTGTTCTCTGGGGAGTGTGTATTACTCCCGTGAAAAGCAGAGCTCCGTAACACACTGTGTTCTCTGGGGAGTGT
Organism: Gymnothorax reevesii; assembly: GCA_029721435.1. Classification (NCBI taxonomy): domain Eukaryota; kingdom Metazoa; phylum Chordata; class Actinopteri; order Anguilliformes; family Muraenidae; genus Gymnothorax; species Gymnothorax reevesii. Next base: position 601,448 of record CM056593.1, on the reverse strand, counting down.
GTATTACTCCCGTGAAACCCAGAGCTCCGTAACACACTGTGTTCTCTGGGGAGTGTGTATTACTCCCGTGAAAAGCAGAGCTCCGTAACACACTGTGTTCTCTGGGGAGTGTGTATTACTCCCGTGAAAAGCAGAGCTCCGTAACACACTGTGTTCTCTGGGGAGTGTGTATTACTCCCGTGAAAAGCAGAGCTCCGTAACACACTGTGTTCTCTGGGGAGTGTGTATTACTCCCGTGAAAAGCAGAGCTCCGTAACACACTGTGTTCTCTGGGGAGTGTGTATTACTCCCGTGAAAAGCAGAGCTCCGTAACACACTGTGTTCTCTGGGGAGTGTGTATTACTCCCGTGAAAAGCAGAGCTCCGTAACACACTGTGTTCTCTGGGGAGTGTGTATTACTCCCGTGAAAAGCAGAGCTCCGTAACACACTGTGTTCTCTGGGGAGTGTGTATTACTCCCGTGAAAACCAGAGCTCCGTAACACACTGTGTTCTCTGGGGAGTGTGTATTACTCCCGTGAAAACCAGAGCTCCGTAACACACTGTGTTCTCTGGGGAGTGTGTATTAATCCCGTGAAAAGCAGAGCTCCGTAACACACTGTGTTCTCTGGGGAGTGTGTATTAATCCCGTGAAAAGCAGAGCTCCGTAACACACTGTGTTCTCTGGGGAGTGTGTATTACTCCCGTGAAAACCAGAGCTCCGTAACACACTGTGTTCTCTGGGGAGTGTGTATTACTCCCGTGAAAACCAGAGCTCCGTAACACACTGTGTTCTCTCGGGAGTGTGTATTACTCCCGTGAAAACCAGAGCTCCGTAACACACTGTGTTCTCTGGGGAGTGTGTATTAATCCCGTGAAAACCAGAGCACCGTAACACACTGTGTTCTCTGGGGAGTGTGTATTAATCCCGTGAAAAGCAGAGCTCCGTAACACACTGTGTTCTCTGGGGAGTGTGTATTACTCCCGTGAAAAGCAGAGCTCCGTAACACACTGTGTTCTCTGGGGAGTGTGTATTACTCCCGTGAAACCCAGAGCTCCGTAACACACTGTGTTCTCTGGGGAGTGTGTATTACTCCCGTGAAAAGCAGAGCTCCGTAACACACTGTGTTCTCTGGGGAGTGTGTATTACTCCCGTGAAACCCAGAGCTCCGTAACACACTGTGTTCTCTGGGGAGTGTGTATTACTCCCGTGGAAAGCAGAGCTCCGTAACATACTGTGTTCTCTGGGGAGTGTGTATTACTCCCGTGAAACCCAGAGCTCCGTAACACACTGTGTTCTCTGGGGAGTGTGTATTACTCCCGTGAAAAGCAGAGCTCCGTAACAGACTGGACTGCAGTCAGTAGGACTGTGCAGAAGTGCTGAGGCCTGCTGCCTCGTTTCCTCTGCTCTGTGGAGCAGCCGGCTGCAGCGGCTCTTTAATGATGCATCGGAGCCCAACTGTGTGAGTAAATCATGTATTATAGCAGGCAGGAGAACACAAGTGAAAAGTTCATCTCCATCCCTAGCAAAATGAATATTGTTGGTTTTCCAGATTAAATATTAAATATGAAATCCTGAGCAGCTCCGGGGCAAATTAGCACAATTTGCTGAGAACGTGCGTCAAATGTAAAGAAACGTTGCAGTCGCTCCTGCGTTGTCAGACGCCTTAAAATGGCTCCTGCGTGGTGGGCTGAGCAGAGGAGGCGGCAGATCAAACAGAATCGTTAAAGCGTCACCGAGGCGCATCGCACTCAGCGCCCACCCACCCCCCGCTGCCGAGCGAGCGTAATAAACTGCCTCACCCTCGGGGAACTGGCTGTCATTAGCTGCAGCTCATTTGAATGAGATTTGCATATAAGCACTCCGCCTCCGGGAATCTTTCTCTCCGAGCACAATAATTACCCAGCCTGCCCCAGTCACTGGGTCAAGGCCCCATATTTGGCAAGTGTACCCCTTTAGTTGAGGTAAAAAGTTGTGCCACACTGTTCTTCCAATCGGTAATGATCTTTAAAGGGCCACAGTTCAGTTTAACCTGATTAGTCTCGATATTTTCCACCGGGTGTAGCCCACTCTGAGCATCATACAACTTTAACAGTCATTTGTTGTTCAACTGTTTTGAAACGCGTTGCTGGGATTCAAATACAAAATGAGCGTAAATTTTTCAAAAAACAATAAAAATGTCTTCAATATTCGATATGCAGTCTTGCATGCAGAACCATTTCACTTAAGCACAGGCTTTAAATGATTTGCAAATTAATGTTTTTATTTACATTTCACACCGCGTCCCAACTTTTCTGGAAAAGAGGTTGTAAAATATAATGAGCTCGAGCACAGAGCTAAAAGGCAAAACCCGTATAAATGTCCCGATTCCTGTGGACCGCACCGTGTTTGAAAACTAGCGCAGCCACTTGGCGAACTGCTATGATGTTGAGTCGGGAAAGACGGTCCAGTGGATGCGCATGTCAGGTGTTGCGTATTCTGAAGAGCTGACGCGTGACCGGTCGCCCGCAGGGACAGATCGCCTGTACTCCGGCTTTACCGTAAATAACATCACATGAGCAGCCATTTTCTTTTTCATTCAAGACCTTACAAGGAGTGATATCGCAAACGTTAATATAATGTTCTGATCTGAACATCCTTCTGCTGAGATAACAATCACTACACTGCAGCCCTTGGGCAACGACTGAATATTCAACAGGGCGAAAAAAACCTGCTCAGTTCCCAACCTCAATTGATAGAGGATGGAAAAACAAAAAAAATTGATTTAAGAAAAAAATGGGCAGGGCGTGGCATTATAACGGATCTAAAGAATATCGAGGGCAGCACCTGTGTGTACTGCGTAACATCATTAGCCGTATCAGGTATTAGTTGTGTATATTGGGTATAATTCTAATTCTTCGCCCGTGTTAGACAGTGTATTCCCTGAGTGTCACTCAGAGAGGCTCACCGGTCCGCAGCAACGCGCTACTCTGAACAGATCGACTCTGGGGGACCATATGCCATCACACCAGGTGCCCCTCTGCAGTCAGCACTTTTTCCACAGCGGGTTTGGAAGAATTCAGTAACGCCGCTGAACGTGGAAAGGAGAACACTCCCAGCAGCACCCCCTCCCCCTCTCCCGCACGGCGCCTTCGGTGCAGACATGAAGACATCAGAGCGCCTCCTGTCACTGCAGGTGATGCGGCAACGAGACCCAAGAGCTTCACACATGAAAGAGGTGATCGCGTTCGCCGCACATCTCCGACACTCTCCGCAGCGAGACGGAGGCAAGAGCTTCACACATGAAAGAGGTGATCGTGTTCGCCGCACATCTCCGACACTCTCCGCAGCGACACGGAGGCGGATGAGTCTCAGTCCAATCCCAGCTTCAAACCGTCACCTTCGTGTTCGCCGCACATCTCCGACACTCTCCGCAGCGAGACGGAGGCGGATGAGTCTCAGTCCAATCCCAGCTTCAAACCGTCACCTTTGGGTCGCAGTCTCACCGCTGAAGGTGAAGGCTGACAGGCCATCAGATTTAATGGCCTCCCGTCACTGTAGCAGACTCAAGCATAGAATTAGCCAAAGGTTTATTGGTGGCTTTGTGTGACTATGATTGAATGGGAAGTAGGCAGTTTGTGAAATCAACTTTTTGGCCAATTGGGCTGACCTGAGTGCAGTCTCTTTGCCTCGGGAAGGGACAGTCTTTGAATACAGCCATTATCCTTGGAGCGAAGCACCAAGAAATTTGTGAATCACCTCTATGGCATTGTGACATTTTCATAAAGAACAGTTCTCAATTCTGTCATTGCGGAGTGGAATTTCACCAATAGAAATGTGAATAAGGAAGTCGCAGTCTGAGGTTAATGAGAGGAGGTGAATGTGGCTGATTGAGCAAACTCCATTTCACCAGACACGACCCCACCGCGGAGACGGGGTGGATGGGTCTTTTAAGGACTGCGGACAGATTTCTTTCAGCAGAAACCATGTT